>VWYH01008823.1:0-18557 GCA_013399365.1 Pampusana beccarii | reverse complement strand
GCCCGGCTGGCAATGCTGTGCTTGATGCACCCAGGACACGGGTGGCCCTCTTGGCTGACAGGGACACTGTTGGCTGATGTTCAACTTGGCATCGACCAGAACCCCCAGATCTCTCTCTGCAGAGCTGCTTTCCAGCATCTCGTCCCCCAGTCTGTACGTACAGCCAGGGTTGCCATGTCCCGGGTGCAAAATCCAGCACTCGTCCTTGTTGAACTTCATGTGATTGGTGATTTCACAGTTCTCCAATTTGTCAAGATCCCTCTGCAGGGCCTGTCTGCCCTCCAGAGTGTCAACAGTTCCTCCCAGTTTTATGTCATCGGTGAAATTACTTGGTATTCACTTAAGTTCTGAGTCTAAGTCATTTATGAAGACATTGGAGAATGTTGGCCCTCGGATGGATCCCTGCAGAACCCCGCTAGTGATTGGTCCCCAGCCCAACATTACCCCATTGACTAGAACCCTTTGAGCCTGGCCCATCAGCCAATTGCTCATCCACTGTATTGTGTGTTTATCCAGCTGTGTGCTGGACATCTTGTGATACTGTGAGAGATGGTATCAAAGGCTTTAGTGAAATCTAAAAAGATGACATCTACAGGCTTCCCTTGTATGTGATATGCCTGGATTTGTTTCAAAAACTGGAAAATATCATGCAATAAATGTTTTGTCAGGTGCTTTTTAAAAAAAAAAGAAAAAAAGAGAGAGAGAAGCATCATCCCAGGAAATTCTTCTTCCCTAAAGGCAGCTGCTTTGTGCACATTTGTGCACCCATTTGATCCTTTCTGCAGCAGTCCTTCTCATATGACTTCTTTGTGGTGGTTGTGGATGCTGCCAGGACAATGTGTCTCCATCACTTTATCCAATGCTAGGAACTCCTCTTTCCACCTTCTCTGTAGAGCCCTTTCCTGCTGCTCTATGCTTCATAAGCACCACAACATGTAGAGCTGCTGCTTTGGGAAGTGGTATCTCAAAGCCATTAGTCTGCAGAGATCTATGTCTAATCCAGTTGACGCACAGTCCTTAGATGACCCAGAAAAGAAGCCCACAGTAGATTTGGAAAGGAGGAAAGTTACTGTATACACTCCTAGAGCTTGCAGACACTGGACTGTTTGGAGCTTTCTCTGATATCAACAGCTATGTGGAATTATAATTTATCTTTTGACTTCAATCTCTTGCAGCATTTTATCTGTCGTAAGTTTCAAGTATGCACCTCACACTGTAATGAGATTCACATTTCTCCTCCTTTCTATCCCAGTCTTTAGGTTTCTGGAGTTTGATGTAGACTTGCAACAGCTGCTGTCCCACACTTGGAAACAGTTTCCCACAGATAACTTATAGGTGCCAAATAGTTGCTGTTTGAGTCAGCACATAGCCCTTAATGGTGCTGCCAAGTAAGAGCACATGAGTTATCCCATTAATCTCAACAAAGCATCACTTCAATGATACTAATTTTAGCAGTGACAGAAGGAAAACTTTTATCTTTTGGATTTAGAGAAGAGTGCCTCAAATTTTCATCTTGTTTTTGTCACTTTCTTCTGGAAGGTAAAGTAGTTGTAAAGCATACATATTTCAAAGAAAAGACAGACAAGTGGATGAGATCATCGTGTCATGCTTCAGGTCTGCTTCAGGAAATCACTGAGTCACAATAGTATTGTTTCCTCCAATACCTAATGACCCTTTATAAGACCATTAAAAATCAGAACTTGTATTAAAAATAGCTTTTGTATTCAGGTTTTGGAGAAGTCTTTTAACTCAAAATCTTCCACTGACGTTTTTCATCCAAATTGAGACTTTATTCAAGTTCACTTAAAGCAAAACAAAATATTCTCCCCTTGCATTTTACCTGTTCCCACTTCTTCCCCTTGCAATGAACTATATTTCCTTATACAAAACCAATTTTCTGTTGTGAAAGTACCAACAATACTTGTAAAGCTGCTTGTTACACCACCATCTAGTGATTAATAAACGTTGCAAACCCTATCTAAAGAGAGTTTGTGCAGTGGCCAATTCTAAGTCACTTTATTGAACACACTTACTTGACAGTGTAGTTGCTAGTGCTGGTATGTGGAACACATGATTGAACACAAGTGACTTCTTAGTATTTGAACATATAATCTTTTCTCTGCTGTCAGTATATTTTTATATGAAGGGATGCAAACAGAGGGAGTAATAGGCCAGAAAGCCTTGAGTATACATCTGAAAAAAAGTACCGATATATCCTTTTAAACAAAGATCGATTTGGTGTACTGAAGCACAGTAGCATTAACTGAAAATTGCCTGTGCATCACCAAGTAAGAATTCTCTCCCATTCTGTTTGATTTTTAACATGATCTCTAACATCTGTTTTTGTCCTCTGTATTCCTCCGTTGGGTGTTCATAATTAAGGTACAGTTAAGATGATATAGAAAAGAAATGTATGGTATGATTTTAAAACATAGTAGAATTGTCTGTCCAGTACTAAGTTGCTTTTACTTTTGACAACTACGAAGTGAGCAACAGTGGGATGACCATATATTTGTGGTCTTCAAATTTGTAGAGGAAGGTGAGATATCACAGAAGGCTAAGTGCTGCTTTTGGTTTGGACATGTAGTAGCATGGGCAAATAGGATGTTTTGGGAGCTTTTCTTTACTGAATGCTTCAAAGCAGGGCCAAGCAACAGATGTTAGGCAGGATCTGATTCTCTGATATTATCATTCACAGCTGTGCTGGATGTACAAGGATGTAATTTCTAGTCTGATCTCAATGTCTCAATGTCTCTTTAAAACTTTTGCTCGGGTAACGTCCCAAAGTTCTGCAAACTTCTTGTGTGAAAGTAATGAACTGGTTGTGTCGGTGCTCCATTGCTTCTCAAATACTCCTTTTGTATTGATAGGCTCTGTCACATATAAATGTGTGTAAAGTATCAGTAACTGAAATAACCTTCCTCATGAGTGCTAAACCAATGTGCACCTACCTAAAGTATGTTTTCTTTTTAGTCAGCAGAGGGGAGTTGAAGTTGCGCTTTCTGGCAGTATTGTATATAGTGATATCTTCACCACTGTTTTTGAGCTCCCAAGAGCCATGGATAGGAGTTTAAATATAGGTCCCTCTGTTTGCAGACTAGATGCTTTGCTCTGGCAGCTAATTGACTGCCCCCCTACCCTATCTCTTACTCTTAGCCTGGCCTTTGGTCTGTTGTCTTATTTACTAGTTTCTGAAGTGATTTTGGCCATTCAGTTTGGCTTCAACAGTGAGAAGTTTCCTCATCATACAGTTATAGCTCCTCTCTGGACAGAAGACAGGAAGTGGTGCCTTGAGTTGTAGTCTGCCTCAGAGCTGAGGTGGTGTTTTGTGAGTGATCAATTTTTTACATTTCTCAAAATCATTTGGGTTCCCCAATAAAGGACTATGGATCAGTATTTGAATGCTCGGCTCTAGGAAATTGTCTGCTGTCTTACTGGTAGACAAAGAGTGTGTCTACTAGGAAAGTATTTCCTAAAGTCTGGGCCATATGTCTCCCAGAAAAATGTTGCGAAAGGTGAGTATGGTCGTTCAGCATCAAATGAAACAGAGCAGAGATCAGTTCAGTAGTTGGCTGTGTAGGTCTCAAGGATCTTACAGTATGTAAAGGCTCTCCAGAGCCTTCTGGAGAGGTGAATACTTGGGGAAGGAACAATAAGCAGAGACAAGGAGGATCATACATGACTTGGTTAGCAGATACACCTTGAAAACGTTGGATGTTGCTGCTTGCCACAATACACCCATGTAAAATGTCAGAGAGAACATCACCCTGCCCACTGCAGTGACCCAGACAGCTCTTAGCGCTGTGCTGCTGCTCCCTGCACAAACAGGAGTCAGATGGATTGGAGGGTGGCAGATGTGATTGATGGAGAAGCTGGACAACCCCAAATCTGGGGCCATAAATCACAACTTCTCTCAAGCCATTAAGACTTGTTGGAATAATCCAAGTGTCAGCTGAGCCACATCCTCCATAAATGGTGAGTGGCGTTTGTTGAAATTTCACTAATGAGTCCTGCCAAACTAAAAATCTGCTGCCCATGTAAGTCATTTATTTACCACCTTCCAGGACTGCCAGCCAACTATCTTTGGTGAGGGAGTTAGGTAAGGATTTGGGGGCTGAAACCCCTTTGTTACAATTTGAGGAGAAACATCTGCATTTCAGTTGCTTGCCCTGAGTTATTTACTTTCACAAACTTTCACTTTGGGGTGCTTTAGATGAACTATGCTTAATTGCTATTTTTAATCTAAAAGCTCTATGGCAACAGTGGAGGAGGATGGTAAGGCAGGCTGCTTGCAGTGCTACAAGGTAAGACTTCTGTGTAGTTGACTGCATTTCAAACTTAACTCGTTTTGTTGGAGCTAGAACTGCTACTGAAAGTTCGTTTTACACAAACCTATTCCTCAGCTGAAAGATGCTCATTAGATATACTTTGCTACACTGGATTTATACTCTGTCTGTTGATATGAATGTGTAACTTGGTTTTCAAGCTGCAGTACTGCTATCTGTATCTGTGGCTTGTATTAGCAATAGGAAAAACCTAGCATATCTGAAAGAATTTTCCAAAAGAAGTCAGTGTAAATATCTGCATTTTACAAGGTGGGAAAAATGAGCTAATGGCAGTTTACTAAAGTAACTCACACCAGGTTCCCTTGCAAGTCACCAAAAGACCCAGGAAGTAAGAAGTTATCAAATACCATGGTGTTATCCCTAGAGAACATATAAAAGGAGCTTCATAGGCCATCTGGAAATTTAAAGCTGGCGGTTCTCAAACAGTTAATCAGCTGTTGCCATGACCCTTCAGTGAAGTAAAAGGAGAGTCTCAACTCCCTTGAACACTAAGATGTCTCTGTAAGTCACACGTCTTCACATGCTATATTGCAAAATGATGCTACAGGCACTTTGTGCCCGAGAAAGCATGACAGAAGCTTAAAACTCAGAAATTAATTTTCTTTTTATTTTATGTCTGTGCAAGGCTAATTACTGACAAGCTGACTGCACTGGTGACTTGTGTTACTGTGTGGGAGTCATCAATTTACGTCAATAAAACACTGAGTAGAGAACAATGACAGGTTTTTATTCATTTGGCTCTATTATGAATTTAGAACTATACTACCTGTCTTTTTTCCGTTGTCTTCAGGAATAAACATCACCATAAATTGGGCTGTGTATATATAGATTTAGTTCATCCTCAGATGACAGAATAGAAACTGATCCTGACTATAAATGCCATATGTGGTAGAAAGGTAGTCTGTGTTGGTAGAGTTCTGTTCGTAGCACGGTGAAGGTCACAGACAGCAGAAGTCAGCAGTAACGGCCTGCAGCCTCTTAAGATGTGATTTGATTTTTGCTCTGAGAGTGTAAGCTCCCACATGAAGGCCAGCACAAATGGGGAACGATTTTCTGCCCTGGAAAATTTCGTGTCCTTCCTGTTGAGAGCCAGAACTGAGGATGGCTCTTCTCTTCATGATAATCTTCACTAAAGCTCATGAATCTTTTGTCAGTAATTGCTGTTTTGCCTCAACTGTGTATTTTATATTCTTTCTTTAGCATTGCCCTGTGAAATCAATAGGCCTCTGTACCTACTGTCAGTGAATTATAGGGCAAGGACTCATGGATTTGTTCACAACTTCCTCAAAACCGGCAGCCCGATTTCATAGAATCATAGAATCATTTCGATTGGAAGAGACCTTTAAGATCATCAAGTTCAACAATTAATGTAAGGCGACTGACTCCACCACTAAACCATGTTCCTAAGTACCTTATCTACACGTCTTTTAAACACCTCCAGGGATGGTGACTCAGCCACTTTCTTCGGCAGCCTGTGCTTGGCAACGCTTTCCATGAGGGAATTTTTCCTAATATCCAATCTAAACATCCTCTGGCAGAACTTGAGGCCATTTCCTCTGATTCTGTCAGTTGCTACTTAAGAGAAGAGACCAACACCCACCTCACTGCAACCTCCTTTCAGGTAGTTGTGGAGAGCAATAAGGTCTCCCCTCAGCCTCCTTTTCTCCAGGCTGAACAGCCCCAGTTCCCTCAGCTGCTCCTCATAAGACTCATGCTCCAGACCCTTCACCAGCTTCTTTGTTCTTTGGACATGCTCCAGCAGGTCTTTGCGTTTCTGACTGCATTATTAATGTCTAAGAATACAGGGGACCTGAGCCTTTTCCTGTTGTGGCATTCTTAAAGCCCTTCTCCTGTTAAAGGCTTGCCCAGCCTTTTTTAGAGGAGTAGCTTGCTGTCTGACCGCTCTATTTTGCCATTTCTTTTTCACAAATCTTTTAGAACTAAGCATGACTGAGAGCTTATCCCGCTGTCAAATTTAGGTGAAATTGGCCAATGTATTTTTAAAATATGCTACAAAGCAGGGACTGAATACATCTCCTTTTCTTTGGAATCCCAATGAGAGCCAAGGCTTACCTGTAGTCCTGTGCTGTTTTACAAAAGCGAACCTGTATAGTCATTTTTCTTTTTCTAGCACAGAAATGTTTTCGCAGATCTTTGTACTTCTAAGCAACATCACATTTTCTCTTCAAATATCTAAGATTCTGTTTGGGAAAGAAATGGGGTATTTCCTTATGTATTCAAACCACACCTTTGAGCTTATTATCCTTTTCAGATATGTTGTGTTAGCTGAAGAGGACATGACTCTGTAAATATCTCAAGATCAAACGAGTGAAGAAATACACAGCAATGTCTTCTCTTCCCAAAATGGGGAAGGAACATCTTCGTTGAGTGGCTTTTTGAGCAGCAAATAAAACCTAATTGCTGTATGGTCTCTGACTGGGCCTCATTCCACTGCAGTAGCAGTGCCTTTAGAGTACTTGACATTCTTTGCTTTGCTGTTAATTTCACCTGAGACTGTAAGCAAAATTTTTAAAACGGCCATCTCTGATGGATAGTTCTGTCCTGAGTAGTTCCACTCAGTGGTCTAGCAACCATCAGACATTTTGCCTTTGTGTATGTCAAATCACAAGGCATGAAGGTGATTCTTGAAACCTTCCAGTGTAAGCACCCAATATATTAATTTGTAGAGGTGTCGATTCTTTCTGCTCCATTGACTATTCTGTGAAATTAGCTGTTAAAAGTACACTTGCAGGGCAGGCCACTTTGTGTCAGAAGAGAATGTTCTCATTGGCCATTTATAAAACTCAACATTTGTTGGAGAGACATGGAAAGTCACTAGACATGATCAAATAAAATGCAATTGCAAGAATGTTGAGTTATTTCCTGTGGCAAAGGGGCTTATTACCATTGGTTTTGTTTTGTATTAATTGAGCATCATGTCTATTGGTGGTTTATCTATTTACAACCAGGTGTTGGCAATGTTTGGAGTCCTTATTACTCAGAAAGAAACATGCTAACGTTGACATTCAGTGATGGACTGCTGGATGCACCATCTTATCACAAAAAATTGTAGTGCAAATAATTGTATGGTTTGCCTGATATAGAAACTCAAGTACCAAGGCTCCTGCCAGGTAGAATTCCATTGGATATGATGATCTACAAGTGTTTTGTAAGAGATGATCCAGTTCTAATGTGTTTATGTTAGGTATGATGACTGTAAAGGGGATTAGCACTCCTGGGGTCATGATGGAAGTCCATCCCAGACCCAGCTCTGCTCTCTCCTTCTATCTTTGCTCCTTATTGTTCCCACTGCATCTTGATTTTCTCTCCGTGTGGATAAATCCTTCAGCCAAAGTCCGTGGACTACAGTGAGCATGAGGTTGTGGGAAGAAAAATGACTGAGAAAAAATAATATGCAACAGCTTGGCACCTCAGGAATTATTAAAATACACTGAAGTTTGTACAGGGGACTAATAGGCAAGAATAAAGGGACTTGTAATAGAATATAGCTAACATCTTAACTAAAAAAAATAGAAAGACAGATGAGCACAATTAGTGAGCTGCAGACAATGCAAATTTGGATTAGGACATTATTCGTTAATTACCGTGATTTTGCTAGCATTTCTTTAATCAAGGCATTTTTAGATGAAGTCTAGCAGATGGTATGCATTGTAGTTCACAGTAAGAGACTGGCCATTACTTTGAACAACCAGGTCTGAAGACATTTGGAGCTAATAGATGTGACTAGTTTGATTTTCATGTGGGTAGCTTGTAGGGCTCAGGCAAGGCAGCACCAGTGCTACCAATCAGGCTGGGTTTCTAAAAGGGGATTGCAGGGGAGGTAGGGAGATGTAATATTGTTTTTGGCACACATGGTTGTACTAGCCAAGGCACCACAGCTGTTACACCCCTTCTGCAACACCGTAGAAAGATTATTTGTCTCAGATATCAGATTACCTGTCTGCAAAAGAGATTACACAGCATGAAGAGGATCAGGGATCATCTGCTTGGATCAGTGCATCTAACAGAAGATACTATCGCTTTTTGTAAATCCCTAGAGCAGCACATCAGCATTGTTACTGCACCAGTATGGAATTGCGCCCTCCACTCGCCTGCTGTGGGATCACTAGAGGACTAAGCACACACAGCTGTACATGCTGTGTCACCTCCAGTGCTCACCAGAGAGCACCTCCAGAGCTGCAAGCTGCCCCTGCAGCAATACCTGGTGCCATAAACAGATTCACTTCGCAGGAGCAGCACTGTTTTCCATCATGGGATAGCTGTGCTTCTGGTGACTTGCATCCCACATGTAGGTCTATGCTGAATTTGTAAAGAAGGAACATTCAAAGGCCCTTTGAGACAGGGGAAAAAACAATCCCTTCAAAGCTTTATTTCCCAGTGCTTCTACTAGGGCAGATAGAGGAGGGCTAGGAAAGAACTCTGTACATGCATACTTTGGTCTTTTCCTGGTTGTTACTTATGATCAGCTCTCCCATAGTTTCCAAGCCTGTCTGCTTTCTCACACCAAGAAGAAGATAAGGTGTGCACCTACTTCTCTGCAAGCTCTTCCCATTAGCCATGGCTAGGTAAATGATTTAGCCAGTAGACGGCATCAGCAGTATAGACAGGCTCCAGAAAACCTGGCACAACCTCTACAGACTTTGTTCTGCTGAAAGCTTGAAACCCCAAGAGAGTTGGCTGGGTTAACTCCAGACTCCATTCGGGTTGGACTGTCTCCACACCCCGTGGACAAGTTTCTGGTAGCTCCTCTGTCTGCATGTTGTGCAGAGGGGTTTTCTGATCCAAGCTCATCATACTGCTCGGTTCTGCTGTGTTCAAACTGACCACATCTGTATCGCTCCAAGCGTTTTAGAGTGGTCACAACATTTGAAAGCATCAGCATGTAAATTTGACAGGGCTGTGGGCAGCCATGCCATGGACTTGAGGAATAACTAAATGAAGAAGAGCAATGCTGGTGAGCTGTCTGTCACAACCACACCTGGCACAGTTTTTTGAGGTCCAGGAAGCATTTCTGAGACTGGTCTCATCTCAGAACAATGTCTAGTATGTTCAGCTCATACTAATTCTGGTTGCCACACTCCTGCCACGGGAGAAGCTACCTGGCTGTCTTCTGCCAGCAGCCTCCTTATTCTATGGTGGACTTGAGGGCTCCTGCTGCTCACGTTGTCAGAACTGGCATTAACTGCAAAGTTGATGTTGATTTGCTCACCTTTAACTGCCAGTGTTTTTACATGTACTCAAACAAGCAAACAGATGAATAAATACCTAAATCTTTCTTATCCACTTATTTTTTTAAATAATAATTTCCTATCCACTGATCACCTTTGTGGGTTGTTGTTTAGCTTTCAGTCTCATATTTTGCACCCAGAAGCTTGCATTGCACTCCAGCTCCTCACTGCCCTATACATGAAGAATAAAAGTGCCTCTGCACAAGAGGGTTTTCAGGATGTACTTAAGAAGCAGGATATGCAAATGAGAGCATAGGGAAGCAGTGATGCTGCTTATGCTGCCAGCACCTGATGGAGAATGTAGGGTTTCAGGAGTGCATGGGCTGACCATGCCAGCTATGTTCAAGAGTATGCACGCTTTTGCACTGAAATAGTCTACTAAATCTACTAATCTACTAAACTAGATGGCTTCCTAAGCACTCACTGTTATCAACAGGTGTAGAGGTTGGTGCACTGGATTGCCTTCTACAGGAGCCTGCCTCAGTGGTTCCCAGAGGGGCAGAGGCGCAGGCTAGGCATGTCAAGTACTTAATGCAGGAATCATTTATATATGAAGGAGTTATATTAGGTCATATTACAAGTTTAGTGACCATTAGAAGGAAAGTATAATCTTCCCACCTGCTCCTCCACAATGGGTTTTGTCCCATATTAGTAAGCTTGCACTATGGACAAATTTGATCCATGACTTGCACAATAGGTGGTGGGTGGCTAAAAGAGGATACTTTAACGTACACTACAAAAAGACCAAGCCAAGTTCTTTGTGAAGCAGGTTGTGCTTTGGCAAAAGTCTTGACTGTGATCACAGTTAATTGAAACAATAAATTTAAATTTCCTGAATGTATGGAGGTTGTCTAGACTAGAGAACTTTGCAATAGCACTAAGTGCACTGATATATTTCTGTATAATTTTGTGTCCTTTTGTAATTGATTTCTCGTTTGAGTCTTTTGGGTATACTCTATGTTTAAAGCTGTACCTACAAGGCCAAGAAACTTCTTAAAATGAAACCTGAAATTCTTACTTTCAATCTACCAAAGTAAATTAGAGTGATGCAAGTCCCATCTTATAACAGAGCAGCAAATTACCTTGAGGGGTCATACTAGGGCATCGGGTTCTCCACCCCAGAATGGACGCTTCACCCATCTCACTTCCCTGTCGTTTGGATTTATTTCCCTGTGAGGGAGCTATGGATCTTCTCTTACAGCTTTGATTACTATCCAAAAAACAGGTGTTCGTTGGCCAAAGATGGGGACTGAGGCAAGTATGAGGAACGACGGGGAAGCCAGTGGCTGAGAAGCTTTGTTTCAAGCAGCTGGCTGAATGACAGAATAAAATCAGTGGTAAGCCAAGACACAGTAGCCTGGAGACAGGCTCAAGAAGGAGAAGACAATCTGGAGTGTTGTGGGTAACCTAGATGTGCAATGACACAACCATGAGCAGCATTCACATTGTGCTTGGCTCGGACAATCCTGTTTTTCAAAGCTGTATATTTCTGAGTGGATATTTTATAAGACAAGACAGACAGTCCGCACTTGAGAGTTTTATTGGAATTATGATGTTGCCACTTCCTTAAATAGGATTTTTTTAATCTGTGAGTTTTCTTTTGATTGGAAAGTCAACAAGTTAAGATAATACCCAGCAGCATTTGGGACCACGAGCCTAGTGGTTTTAGGTTCCTGCAAGAGCACATTATTATAGCTTTTTGCTGTATCTTTTTTCTCTCCAAAAGTATGCCAGGCTGCATACCATCTGATTTTCACTGTGGATTTTATGTCTCCAGGAGACTTTCAGATGTCTGAGGACCTAAGACACCTCGTGGATTTCTTCTTTGTTGGTTCTTAGCTCACACACTCTCACATTCAAAGTCCCCTTTCACTGTCAGTCTTGCCAGAATGTATCAGTCCCCAAATTACCAGATACGTTAAAATGCCCAGCACAGTTTATCAGTTTTCTCTCTGCTTTCAGAGCTTTTGGGTTCCAGCTATTCTGTGTTTTTCATCCTTCCTATGCAGATAGGAAGTCTAGAAACTTGCTTTATTTCTTCTTCATGAAAACTGATCTTATCTACTTACATATCTTCAGAGTGTGTAGAGAACATGATCAAATTCTCAGTAAAATCACAGGCATTAGTAATATTGCTTTCCTGCTGCTTTCAATGTCGCAAGTTTAAGTATTCTCTGTTGTCTGAAAGTCTGTTAGTATGACTGTCAACAGACATTCATAGCAATGACCTAGTTGAAAAATACTTCTGCAAGAGATATGAAGCTCATATTCGTGTTGTTTCAAATTCATTCACACTTTTAAAGTGTTTCATAGTGCAAATGACATCAGAAGTTGTATTGCACCATGGAAATAAATTTCAGATTTTTCGTCAAGTGACAGTTCCCTTGTTTCTAAGACAAACTCTGGTTTTGCAACTTGCAGCTTCTAGATTTCCTTTAGTTTTATGTACAACATCCATGTAGTTGTTTGACAATAGAAAATTACCATTCCATATTACTTCTCCTAAACCACATTGTATCTAAGATGCTTTGAGGTAGTATCCCTGTAGGATCCTTGCATAGTAAATCTGAAGTAACAAGAGGTTTTTGTGTGTGACTGAAACTTCCTTCGTGCGGGGCATATGTGGAGCATGATGTCAGGTTCATTCAACCACTATTCAAGAAGAGCCCAGAACAGTGCATGGTACTACCTTCCTGTGTAAATCATAAAAATCCACTGAAATCAAGGGCAGTCTCTCAATTGTTGTATGACTGAGACTGCTGCAATGCTGGAGAAATGTGGGTGTTATCTGTATTGTTATTAAGCTTTTGCAGATGACCCAGAAGTAAACAACTTGCTCAGAGCCATCCAGTGAATGAGGCATTGGTGCTAATCAAGGAAAAAACACTCTTTCCAGCTCTTTATTTTTAACTGTTAGTGATAAATAATCCTTGTATCCAGGAAAGCATTTGCCACTTAGGGAAATGCACCACTGAGAACTACAGCACCTGCTGTTACCCAAGAGTGTCTTTCATCTCATTGTGCTGTTAATCTGCAGCATTTAATGACCAACTTGACGCTATCAAAAAAATTAATCTCTAGCTTCTGTGCATTTTTAAAGAACCACTTCCTTTGAGCAATAGTGTATTTGTGTTGCTTTTAAACAGTTGGTCTATAAAAGACTAAGTGGCAGGTATTTTTTTTGCTAATAAACTTGTTAGCAGTTTTGCTACAAATCTGATTTTGCATAAGCTTCTTTCCCCTGTGAAATAACTCCCCTCCACTTCTACTTAGGATCTTCAAAAATGAAAGCATGCCAACTTTAAGAGAAACATCTTTAATGTGCATGGAGAAGGCAAATGATTTTCTGATATGGTAGCATGACAGAGTAAATACTCATTTGTCTCCAATATGATGATCTGTGATATATAACAGTTGTCCTGTCTACACTAGGATTTTACCAGGCGCAAGTTAAAATGTGTTTCGTAATGAAGACACAGAAAGATTAGACAAAATCATAAAATACCTCCCTGAAGAAGCTTCTGTGCAGCAGGGGATACTGTGTGGGGTGGGTGGTGGGTAAGTTGGCTTTCTGCTGGAAAATAAATGTCAGGTGAAGTCTGTGGGCATTTTGATGTGTACAGCTTGTCCATTCATGCTCTGTGCACTGGTCCCTGGACAGAAGTAATCACAGAAAAAACCTTTCCTCAATTATCTCAGCCTAAACATCTATATGCCTTTTCAAGAAAGCACCTATTCCCTGGGAATTTGTCCTACCTCAGAAAGATTTTAAGGGGTCATGTAATTCTTTATTGCTTGCCACAGCACTTTTGCTCCCCCCAACTCCTGCCAGCCACCCAGACTCCACAATCCCAAAAAACTCCATATCCTACTGCCTAATTTACAAAGGACTAAAGAAAAGGAGCCTCAAAAACCTGTATTACTGCATCAGCTACTGACCGCTTATCAGAAGATCTCAAGAAACAGTGAAAAATGTTGAAGACAGTCATATTCCTTGCCTGCAATTAAGCAAGTTGGGGTAATCAGGATGGAAGATGTCCTGGCTGTAGTCATAATACAAAATGAATTAGTTGGATAAACTCCAAAAACAGAGGGGTAAAGGAGAGTGAGAGGTTTTCAAGTAAGGCTGAAAAGGAATTCCACAGAATTTGAAATGTTTTATACTGCAATAACAGTGTATAATCTTTTCAACATCAAGTCAGACTTCCTGCCCAGCTACTTGATGTGAAATTCCAGAATGGGTAAATTAGGAGGAATTCTAAGAACTGTTTTATCTAAAATAATGAATACTTGATTTAAGATGGGGCTTTTGCGTAATGGGATTTTACCCTATCTTGGTGCTCAGGTGGAACATAGATTATAATTTTCTGAGCGCTACTTTAAATTCTCACATATAAATTGCTGTGAACGATATGAGTATTCTCGGTAAACTACACTCATTGAGAGCAGCAGAGTGACACTCTCTGCCAGGCCAGAATGCTTCAGGCAATGAACTGTTAAGACTGACCATGTATTTACGTGGAGTTTTTGACCTGACCAGATCAAGTAGGCTGATATTTTTTACTTCAAAACATGAACTCTGTAAAATGCTGCAAGGTATGAGTGGCTGGGGGATACAATACTAAAAAAAAAAAAGCAATATTACATCTGTGTCATGGTTGGATTGCGGAGTGACAATAAACCATGGCAGATGTATTGNGGACTGGATTCTGCCTGTCACTAGACCTCAGTTTGCAGGGACAACTTGCAAGGTCCTCTCCCAATGTCTGCCACAGGGAAAAGGGATGAGATTCTTGTCATCTCCCGCTTTTATATGAAGTATCACATGAATGGGATGGAATACTTAGTTGGTCAGTTTTTGGTCACCTATTTCAGTTCACTGCTCTCGCAGGATGTGCATCCATCCTTATCAATGACCTCGCATTCCATTGCTGTGTCTACCAAAACATCTATCTAACTTTCAGGAAAACTGCAGTTAGTAAGAAGACTTTAGCTGTCAGGGAAATTCACTGGAAGAGAAACTTGTTATTAACAAAACCAGGACAATCTGTCATCCCATGATCTATTTCACAGTAGTAATCCAGTGTTGTTTCCATGCTGTATAGATAGTGTCTATACTTCAACAGTGTGGAGTGAATGGAATTTGATTGCTCCATTGTTCCAGGTCAAAATACAGGTCTGAAGAGATTTTGTTGTTGTTATTGTAAAGGCTAGAAATGTAAACCAGCATCATCTAACTTGCAGGTGTGGGGACAAATTTAGAATGTTTTGCCCTGAAGGGCTCACAGACTAGGCACAGGCTAAGACACAACAGATGACTGAAGACTTACCACACAAAAGAAATGGTAGATTGTACTGGGCAAAAAACAAACAAGCAAAACAAACCAAACAAACAAAACTGAAATACTTTGTAAAGCTTTCCATTTTTTTTTAACTTGTTATCTAAGTCATGAAGAGTAATTCATCATTTTATTTTAAATAGTTTTGCAAATTTCAGTTTCATTGTTAGTTCATGATATTATTTATGATAATAAGGCCCCAACCAAAAACACAGGGGCATGTGGTTGATTCTCTCTAATAATTTCTTTTTGAACTTTCACTAAACTACTTCTTTCCTATTTCCAGAGGAAATATCTGTGAATTATTATGATGTCTTGGCAAGTGCTGCCTTCAGAATCATGTAACTGTCAAAATATGCCATGAAGTCAAATAGCCTCAGGGGAGGAAAATGTAATTTGTTTGTCATCATGACAAGTGATATACCTCTGTGAAATAGTATAACAGATTGAGCTTTATCACAAGAATCAAGAAACTTGAATGATCGAAGTTCATCACTACACAGTCTACCAGCTGTATCCTTCTTCCTCTCTTTCTTCCTCATTCAACATGTCCCCCAAAACAGTTTTACTGGTTCTATCAAAGTGAGATTTCCACCTGACATCCAGTCAGACAGCAAAACACCCTGCTATTTCCTTGTATTAAAAAAGGGGCAAATGATTAGAGTCGGGCAATGGTTAGAGTCAGGCAGGATACCTCTATCATGTACCATATACTATGTCACCCAACGGGTGCTGATGTAGGCGCTGATTATGTCTAGAGAAGGGAATTAAGTTAGACTCCTCTCGAAGTTGCTCCTAGTGCTTCTCTTCTTGGATTCAAATGCTCTGTGGCAGGAACAGTGAAAAATCTTCCGTGAGGTTGTTGCCAGTATAAAATCACAGTGCTGCTCCAGTGCTGCTTGTTTGTTTGTTGAGATTCGCTAAGATACTGGGTAAAATCTGGTTTAAGTTGCTGGGTACAGTGTTCAATACCATCTGTGTACCTCAGAATACCTGGAGCTTTCAGTGAGGAAAACCAGAAAGATGTGAAAATTTTAGCTTGAAGGAGAGTCACTGAATCCAGCTTTCCCCTTAGAGCAGGACTACTGCCACCACTACACTAGGGCAGCCTTGCCTTTGTTTGACCAAGTCTTCAAAACCTCCCTGGTGAGTCCATACAGGGCTGCATCATCCTCTGCACCTTCAACAGCTTTTCTTTTTGTCTAGCCTGAAGCACCCAAGGTGATATCCATGGTTATTGTCCCTTGTTACACCACTTGCTACTGATGACAAGGGTTCTTTGTAATTAATTTCAAATATTTGTAAGCTGCTGCTAGAGCACCTTGGCCTTGTCTTTGTGTGACAAACTAGCCCAGCTCCCTTACCTTCTTTTCTGGGGCATACTCTAGGCCCCTGGTCACCTCGATAACAAACGCTTCAGGACTGTGGTCTCTTAAACAGAACTGTAAGACTAGACAGTTCTGAGAATTTTATCCATAGCTGTATACTGTTTTGTGTATTTTGACTAGTTTTGTTTTCCCAAGCAGAAGACAGAAAATAAAAGGTGTTAAGTCTGAGATGCTGATAAAGAAAATGTGTATTTCTACGATATGGGGACAAATGATAACTGATTGCATGAACAGTGGTGAAGAAGAGGTGTGCTCCTTAGTGAAATGTTTGCTGTGTATGCTGTGCTAACAGTTTAGCTAAAGGGAAATGTTGGTTTTGCTTGAAACTCCTCACTGTCTGCCATTGCTTCCCAGTGGGGCTGTATCTCACTTCAGAGATGTTGCAGGAATTTTAAGGGTTTGTTAAGAGCAGCTGTGATGTACAGGGATGCTCTGTTTCTGTGCTGCCTGTGGTATTCCCGGCTGATGTGCTTTAATCTAAATCTCACCTTCTTAAACGCTGAAGTTGTAGGTTCGAAAGGAAATAAAGTTTAAAAAATTCTCTTCGAGATCTTTCTCTGTGTTCTGGCAAACTGAGTGGATGATAGTAATAAATAGCATCATCCTTGTGATGTCCAGAAGGTCATCATCATTCTTGCTTGTATACCAAAAGAGGGACCGAAGTTCATCATCCCTGTGCTCTGCTCCTCCAAGCAACCAGGCTATGTGCCTCAGCTGGTCAAGCAGGAGCATTCTGATACCTCTGCTGAGATCACAGAGACTGAGTTCAGATTCCAGAGATACTGTAGTGTAAAATAAAATTCATAACAGCAAACAAACAGGAGAGGTACAAGGATGGGCCTGCAAGCATACAGCTTGTTCATAGTAAAGCTAACCTTGGAAATTACATTCCCAGTACTTTTACTTCTCCACACTGTCTTCTTGATTAAGTTCTTTCAGATAAATTCAAGGTTGTATTTGTTGCTTACATAACCACACAGAGCTCAGCAGCATTACACCAGCAGAAAGTTTTGCTTGGAGAAGGGAGTAACTGACAAAAAACATATTCATGCAACTTAATAGTTTACTGCTTGCAAAAGGTTTACTGCCTTGAGGTCCTCCAGTGGTGTCTGTATCAGTGCAATGTATTATCATTAACTACACTCTGATGCACACTGTAGATCAGAAGAAAGCTGAGCACTAACTGCCAGTGTATCATAGCTTACAGCATCAGCTTGTTTGTTCCAATCTCAAGCATCACTTGCATGGTAACTTTTATGTTCAGTTTTTCTCTTATCCACCACTTGGCAGCAGAGCAACAAAGCTGCAGTAAACTAGAAGTGCTGGGTTTTTTCTCCACAGTTACTTGGTAGGTGTCAAGTACTGCAGTAGCATGAGTTCAGCAATCTGTTCAAGACCATCTGATTCTTGAAGTATTTCTGAGATTACAAGTGCCTAAGCCACCAGAACATTTTGCTACAGGTAAGCATGAGTGTAAGCATTTGCTTGAAGGAAAAGAGGGGTGTAAATTTGCAGTTTGCCACACAGCAATGTAAATTTCCTTTTGCAGTGCTTCGTATTACCACATCCTCAGTTTGATGTAATGCATGATTGGATCATTGAAGTATCAGAAAACTACTTGGATAGGGGTCTTGCTGACTGGGTACAAGGACCCAGGCCAAGTGCAAACCTTGGACTTCTGGCAAGGCAGATGCAGCTTGATCCATAACCATTTTTCTTGTATAAAAGCCTGGCAACAGCTATCTGAACAGGTGTGGGCACCTGCAAAGCACTGGGTGACTTGCTAGTAGCCTCACTCCTCTTGAGTGATGGCTACCACTGCTGGCTGCATGTGGATCGTAGAATCATCATAGAATCAGTTCAGTTGGAAGAGACCCTCAGGATCATCGAGTCCAGCCACAACCTAACCTAACTCTATCACTAAACCGTGTCGCTAAGAACCTTATCTATATACCTTTCAAACACCTCCAGGGATGGTGACTCCACCCTGGGCAGCCTGTTCCAATGTCTGACAACCCTTTCCACGAAGAAATTTCTCCTCATATCCAATGTAAACGTCCCCTGGCACAACTTTAAGCCATTTCCTCTTGTCCTTTCACTTGCTGCTTGGGAGAAGAGACCAACACCCTCCAAGCTACCACCTCCTTTCAGGTAGTTGTAGGCAGCAATAAGATCTCCCCTCAGCTTCTCTTTCTCCAGGCTACACTGCCCAAGTTCCCTCAAATGCTCCTCATC
>VWYH01008821.1:39618-127072 GCA_013399365.1 Pampusana beccarii | reverse complement strand
AAAAAAAAAATAGGAGAAGAAGAAAAGCAGACCCTCCCTTTAAGCACACATTGTCAGCTACTGTGGCTCCCTAAGGACCTACAGGCAGGACCATTATATTGTGTTGACTCAGCTGATTTGAAATGCAAATGCACGTGTGCACTGGATGCCGTGCATACATTTCCCTCTAATAACAGGCAAGTTGTGCATATCGGGATGATTGCAGAGAGGATTAATAAGCAGAACGGCGGCTTTTTTTTTTTTTCTTTATTTTTCATTTAAACAAATGAGCTCATCCCTCTTGCAAAAAAAAAAATGGAACCTTCCATGAGGAACGTAGGGAGAATATCATGAGCAGCCAAGGTAAACAAGGCAATGTGGGAGCCCACCCGACCCGGCACAGCTCCATCGCACAGCTCGGGGCGTTTAACCGCTCGCTTCTGGCGGCACAGACCCCCGGCAGGACCGCGGGCTGGGCAGCCAAGGGGATGCTCATCATCTAACATGGGTGTGATGCGTGACGAGGATCTTTAAGCCCAGAAAGTACAAACCCAAGCAAACAGCATTCCAAACCCTGCGAATAAGTTTATCCTTTTGCCACCGCGGAGGTACCAGGGTATTGGGAATTCACGCGCATTAACAAGCTGAAAGGGCTGGGCCACATCACCATCCTTAGCAAATAACAGATGCTCCTCATACACATTATGTTTTGCATCGCTAAAGGAGCAAAAATAAATAATGAGTTGCACCGCCATCTATACTAGGAATTAAACTCTAGGGACACAAATGGCTTGAAGCTATGTAACAATTCTGGATACGTGACAGGGCAGAGAGGTCAAAACGATCAGATAAATTTAACAGAAATATTAAAACACACTAAGTTCCAAGCACCTACCACAGCATAGGCTTCCATGTTTCAGTGGAGGACTCACAAGGCTCACACCTTAAACGGTTTGGTGTTTGTTTGCTTTTATTTTTTCTCTGCTTGCAAAAAGGGAAACTCCATAGTGTTTGCTTTCTTTACAGAAACAAGGAAACAGAAATAAGGTTTTGTCTCTCTGGGTGCACCCACAGTAAATTGTTCTTGGGATAAGAAGAAACAAAGATGCTTAGTAAACAAGGAGACTGTCCCGAGACTGTCTAAAATTAAATTCTGTTTTATGAACAGCATCAAAATAAATGTGCCTATTTTTCTCTTTTAAACAAAACAAAACAAACCTAAGGGGAAAAGTCAGTAAGCCAGCACTTTGTTTAGCCACAAACTGCCAAGCGAGTTACAATATTGGGGTTGTTTCGTGCTGGTGAAAGCCAAACCCTCATTTCGAGTGTCTCATTGCTCAACTCTCATATCAAGTCCCCCAGAGGAGCAGCGGCACCGCCTCGCTCAGGGACTCAGCTCCAGAATTTCTGGCGCCCGGTTGGGAGCCTGGGCCATGATTAACCCCTAAACTCTGAGGCAGAGCCCAGCTCTGAGGTTTTGTGTCAAATCCCTTCTGTATTTGCCAGCTCCCAGGGGAAGGATTTCACTGCCCGGGCATCCTGACCTGCCCAAACAGCCATTTCCAGCGTCACTGGGCACGAGATGAAGAACCAGACTTGTCCCAAGGTCACAGCTCTAAAACTTGCAGAACAAGAACTGAAAACAGTGTCCTTTGACAGGTTTGCACCTCTTCTATGCTACAGAATACAGGCTGCTTTTATACCCTTTTACAGCACTACTTACTTCATCAGACATTTACCAGCATAAGCATAATATGCAGTGTACTGGACAACTTTGTTAATGGCAGCAAATCAGCAGAGCCAAATAAAAACACAACTGAGTGTGCAAAACCTTAACACAATGTCAAGTCAACACTTGTCAGGACCATTCCTAAGTAAGTCAGTCACAGAATTTGTAAGACAGTGTACGAAAAGCCCCATGTACACTCTGACGGTAGATTGGAAAGAGTTAATAATTCCAGTGTTTCCAACCAATACGGGAAATGAATGGTGCCAGCCAACAGACTAAAATTATACGGCTGTATCCAGAGACCCTATTAGGTTGAGGTTACAGCTCAGCTTTGGTTTTGCATGTGGTAGCTCTACCGAACTACAGAGGACCGGTCTTTTGAATGTTGTAAGAGCTCCCTCCTGGATTTCATTTGTTACAGAGAAAAGGAAGACATAGTAAAAAAAAAAATCCTTAGAAAAGCAAACACTATATTGAGAACATAAAGCCCTAGTAGGTATCTGGAAGCCAAGAGGGAGAACACAGGCCAGTGGGGAAAACAGGAATATTGTGGCATCTTCCTAACAAGTGTAAAGAATATACTTAAAATCACAGAATCCCAGACCGGTTGGTGTTGAAGGGATCTCTGGAGATCCCCCAGTCCAACCCAGCTGCTAACGCAGGGTCACCAGAGCAGATCACACAGGGTCGTGTCCAGGCGGGTTTGAATGTCTGCAGAGAAGGAGACTCCACAACCTCTCTGGGCAGCCTGGGCCAGGCTCTGGCACCTCAAAGTGAAGAAGTTTCTCCTCATATTCAGACGGAACCTTCTGTGCTTCAGTCTGTGCCCGTTGCTCCTCATCCTGTCACTGGGCACCACTGAACAGAGTCTGGTCCATCCTCTGACACCCACCCTGAGATATTTATCAGCATAAATAAGATATTTATAAGCATAAATAAAACACCTATGTCAACTTCCTCAAGTTTCATGTGTACATCTGTTAAATAAGCAACGGTCCAATAAAAAAAGTCTTGATTGAATCCTGTTCCGAGGCAGCATGGTCCTTTCAGGAGCTGCTTATTGGAGAAAGGTTTTACCCCATTCCCAAACATTTTTATGCAACAGGCATCCAAGTTCCTCTAGAAATCACAGGGTTTGGCTCACACATTCACTGACAGCCTGCAGGATCAAGGGCTTCAGTCTTTTGAGCCCAGAAATAGCCCTGGTCTCTCTGTACGTACATTCTGGGTTAGCAAGGGGTTCTAGTTGATTGTGCGGCGTGTCACAGGTAAGTTGTCACCTCTTCCTCACCCCAGCTCACATGCTCAGCTCAGGCATGGCTCAAAGATTCCCCACAAGGACAGCTCAACCCCTCCATGCCACTCCTGCTTATAAAGGTGACGGGATTTAACTCTTCTCTTTGAAAAATAACCACCCAAGCAGCTCAATTACAGCGATGTGAACTGGGGCACTGGTAAAACAAGAACACGGGCTGTAACACTAGTGAGACCTCGATGGATGTGCTTCTGTCAGCTCAGTGTCAATACCTCATTGACTGGGCAAAGGAGCTGCTTGGAGCCTTAGGAAGGTGTTTCAGACCAAAAATGATGGAGCTCAGTTCATTAGACCCAAAGGCACAAAGAAAAGTTACACATGCGCAAAAGCAGAGGCAGCCCTGACCCAGTACTACATCAATGAGATTCCATGAGAGAAACTAAAATTAGGAAAACAAAATCAAATCAGCCTTTACAAGCAAATTCCTAATAGTGAGTACAGTTACCTCATGGGCAGAGAAGACATTTAGTCACTTTAAAACTCCAGACTGTTACGGTCTTTCAAAAACAGCTGTGCTGTAACTGAGCCTTGGACTTGGAAGAGTTCGTTGACCAGAGGGATGCAAGTGTAATAACAGACTGAAGTCTCTGGGCAACACTGCGCAAGAAGCAAAACTGTGGATTTACTTCTGACCTGGCCATAAAATGTTATACTGGTCTGTGGACCAACCCCATGTTGAGGTTTGGAGAGGAATCTGTCATTTAGCTTGTTGCTACATTCACCTAATCTCACATATTCTTTAAACTAGATGCTCAGAGGATCATGTCACTCATTTTACTTGTTGCACTTCGGAGGGAGGGGATGTGTAATTAAGCATCACGCAACCCCAGCAATGAGCTTGCGGAGCTGGCTCTGCTCTTTGATTTCTTTGTGGGGCTGAAGCACAGAGTGAACACAAACCGGGGAATCCAGCAGCGATGGAAGGTTTTCCCTGCAGCCAGTGCTAAATTTAGTGATGGCTTTTAAAAATGTAAGAATTGCATTGACACTATGAGTACACTGTGTAAGAATTTGCCTAGGACCTGAAAAACACACAGATATAGCTCAAAAAAAAACCCCAAATCCCACTGTGGCATCAAAGGACTTTAAAAGATGCCCCAGGCATTTCATCCCAGGGTTGTTCTCGATGAAAAGGCACATAACAACTTATTGTGATCCCACTGCTGAAAAAGAGTATTTAAGTATTCAGCACCATCCTTTAAAATGTATCATTTTCTCTTCCTGCCTGTTTCATCCATTTAAACAAAAGCCATATTTTGGCCTACGCAAAATGAATGTTTTATGGAAACTTGATGTCTATTGGTTAGTTGTTTAAAATGCTGTACAGGCCCCTAAATATTTGGTCTTATTACGTTTTATGTTTATGTATAAATTCAGACTTGGGTCACTTGCACTCAATTTAAATTTTTGGCTTCCATCAAAAAGCAGGGCTGGACAGGACTGTGATAAGGTTGATTATATACTAAAATTTATGTTCTGTTTCTTTGGCTCCACTGCCCATTGTGCCAGGCATTAATGCTGGTTTTAAACATGACCACACAGGAGAACATCAAAGAGGATGTTGAAAGAAAAACCCCCTCACGCATCTACCCCCTTGGGAAGGGCTGGATGAATATGAAGCTACACCTTCTCACTGTGATGCATTATTGAGGTACCGTGCAGCAATGAGCACCATATAAAGCAAACTGCATAGAACAGAGCAAAATCAAACATCCCAACAACAAAGAGGGATTTCTCCAGTATCCTGAAGGCTGCTGCCAAAGCTCTGAAGAACAGTACTGGCTACAAAAAACAACCAAATAAACAACAAAAAAAAAAAGGGAAAATGTTAACAAAAGAGAGATTATTGCTCAAACAAAATCCCCCTTCTCCCAAAATACTTATTTTTTCTTTTAATATTAATATTTTTATATTTAGAACCAGAATAGTTTGGGTTGGAAGGGACCTTCCCAGCTCTCCCAGTGCCCCCCCTGCCATGACAGGGACATCTTCACCAGCTCAGGTTGCTCAGAGCCCCGTCCAGCCTGGCCTGGGATGTCTCCAGGGATGGGGCATCCACCACCTCTCTGGGAACCTGGGCCAGGCTCTCACCACCCTCATTGTACAAAATGTCTTTATAAAAAATTTAGTTATTGTCTTTGGATGCCAAAGCTTTGAATGCAACCTGGGAAGGAGTTTTCACCCCAAGTACTCCTTTATTATTAGGCTGCCAAGTATCAAAGGGCTCATGGCTCGGACATCCACAACATCAGGCTGCTAAGAAATAGCAACATCTTTCCTAAAGGCCTAAAAGGACCAAACTGCTCAAAAAAAATATCAACACTTCTGTATAGACACAGTTGCAAGGCAAACCAGTGCCTCTAGAAGGCTGGCTGTACTTCTGAAAACGCATCAGCACATAAAAACATTAACACCTTCTGAAGTGCAGCGGTAACAGCGTTTTTAGGACACCCAAGGCTGGAGACTCCTGTACTCTAAAACCTTCAAGGATCATTGGCCTCCCTTGGCCTTTGCTGATAAACTCCGCCTGCTAAATCCCAGGTCTGCCAGGACCAGTGTTGATCCTGGTGTTACAGAGAAGGTCAAGCAGACTGTTTTCAACCACTCAAGGTTTGGCGTTCATCTTTCTGAAGGTTATACGGAAAGCAGTTTTACAGCGTTTTAAAGAATTCAAGCACTACAGCTGCACAAAAATACACAGCTCTAGACACATTACTCGTATTCCTGCGCTAATTTACTCGCCATGCATTTTTTCAGTCCTTGGACACTTAGGATTTCTTTTTTTGTTTGTTTATTGTCCAAATCAGCCCCTCTCAGTCCTGCAGACAGACTTTTTGCTCCTTAGCCTTACCTCCCTCTCCAAACTGACCAAGAAAGGATCTGTCTTATAATTTCCACTTGCCTTGAGGAGAGTCACTTCGAAGATCTCTCCAAGCAATGAGCTGCTGGGGCTGCTGGTTGAACGCTACAAGGCATTTGCTACCCTGAACTTTGGTTCTTCGCTTCTTTATCCAGTTAACTCTACTCTTACGTTACACCCAGAGAAGTGACGGGAGAAATCTTTGCAAGAAAGCAACCATAACCCCTTTGGATCTCACTGTCCCCAGAGGCGCAATCCTAACTTTTCTTTTGCTTTAGGGAATAGCCTCAGTATTGCATGTGAATATACCATGATGTAAAACTTAAAATCTTTGTTATTTTGAAAGGTGATACCCCAAAGAGAGGACTTAAGCAAATGCCATCTCCTGGAGAGCCACACAAATTGTCAAAGAGAGGAACAACCTCTTGCTATCAAGTAGAAAGAGCAGTGGAAGAAAAGCAGATTTATTTCTTTTTCCTTTCCTTTCCTTTCCTTTCCTTTCCTTTCCTTTCCTTTCCTTTCCTTTCCTTTCCTTTCCTTTCCCTCTGTCTTTCTCTCTCTTAGGTTTATGGGGCAACTTCACTCTACAAGTGAAAGAGTAAGATTGAAAAGTTACCTAAAATACGTAACAAATCTGTCCCATTTTGGTTTACTGGCAAAACTCAGTAAAGCGTTAACATAAATTGTAACACCTATGCTTTAGTAGTGCCTAATGAATAGGCATTTAGTGCAGTTCATGTCCACAGTATAATTAAGATATGGTTATGGTCTATAATTAGCAATTTAAAGGCACATTCATCTCCATCCTTCAAAGATCCAGCTACCTTTAAATTAATCCCACTCCAGTGCAGATAAATCAGAAATTCAGCCCTATAGTAAGAATGATAGACATTCAGATTGAAACCACAGTTTTGTTGGGTTTGGGGTTATTTTTTTAGCTGGTTTTTGTTTGTTTGTTTTGTTGGGATTTTTCGTGTGTGTGTTTGGTTTTTCTTTGTTTGTTTTTTGGGGTTTTTTTAATGGGCTTAGAGCGGGTTACTGATTCATGACTAGAGAGTGTAAATGAAATCTGAGCGGCAAAATACTTAGTGAGTATTGAATCGGTGGGACATTTTTCAATATTCTCTTCAAGAATAATAAAAGCAATTAATTCAATTGCCTCTGTATAATACCTGACAAAACACAGCCCCATCTGTGTTACCATGATGTAAAATTATGCTGCACCACAAAATAACACGAGGAGATACTAGGTGCAAAGCTGCAGAGATTTAACTAGTATAGATTAAATACTTTGATAAATACAGTCTGTTCCACCACGAATCTAGATTAACACGGCATGACTGCTTCATTTGCATTGATACATTGTTAGTTCATGAAAAAAAACCCCTGTCTCAGAATTTTAAGCCTGAGCACACTGACAGAATATTTCCATCTACCAAATCAAAGAAAAATTGAGTGGCTAGTGATGATGCATCCAGGACTGACACTGCAGCTCACCAGAAAGAAACACTAGAATGGATTTCAAAAAATAAATAAGTAAATAAATAGGTAAATAAATGTGCCCTCCACTCTCATTGATCACTATTTGGTTGCTAGGGTCACTGCTTAATCTAAATTGCAAGTGAGATTAATGGCATTACGAGTTATGAATAAGCAAGATTCCTGCTTAGTTATTGAAATTTCCTGCATGGGAAGCCCACAGCAAAGACAACAAAAGGGGCCTCTGCGCGGTGCTATTCAGGATGCCAGGGGGCTACATTCTTTCAGAGGTCGGCGGTGAATCACGATCAGTAACGTGAGAACTAAACACACCAGAAGCTTCCACGTACAAAAGCTTTTTATGAAATTCAGCAGCCACACAAACAGGGAGATCACGTTTCCAAGGGCTGAGCGCTGCTCCCTCAAGTGCAGAAGTGTCCGTGGTGGCCATGCAGAGATGTCACCGAAGGAACAGGGGGATCCATCTACACAGATAGAGAATCATTTTTGATGGAAGAGACCCTCAAGATCATTGAGTCCAACTGTAAGCCCAACACTGGCACTAAACCATGTCCCTAAGCATCACATCTCCAGGGATGGTGACTCCACCACTTCCCTGGGCAGCCTGTTCCAACGCTTTCAGTGAATAAATTTTTCCCAATATTCCATCTAAACCTCCTCTGGCACAACCTGAGGCCATTTCCTCTTGTCCTATCACTTGTTCCTTGGGAGCAGAGCCTGACCCCCCCTGGCTCCAAGCTCCTTTCAGGCAGTTCAGAGATCAGAAGGTCCCCCCTCAGCTCCTGTTCTCCAGCTGAACCCCCCAGCTCCCTCAGCCGCTCCCATCACACTTGTGCTCCAGCCCCTTCCCCAGCTCCGTTCCCTTCTCTCAACTTGCTCCAGCACCTCAAGGCCTTTCTTGTCGTGAGGGGCCCAAAACTGACCCCAGAATTCGAGGTGCAGATCTACAGAGAAGACCCAAGTCAAGGCTCCAGGGCAGGCAAACCCCTGCCCAAAGCTCTTTGTCCTGCACCATTTTGTGCAGCCTCTGGCCTGTCGTTTGCTCCTGTGCTTTCCCCACCTGCTGGGGCACAGTCACTTCAATTTTGGATTGCATTTGTCTCGTGCCACTACTGTATGAACCAGGCCTGAATTCACTGGATCACAAACAAAACTTTAAACCCCGTTTTCCAATTTTTTGGCCAAGCCTTCAGGCAGGGACCACAAACATAACCACACTAAAGGAGTTTGTTTCACTGCTGAATCTGCCTCTGCAAACCACGTCCATCAGCTAAATGCCCAGAGCTCTGTTGACATTTCCGTGCGCTGGAGTTACAAATCCATTATCCCAGACCAGGGGACCTTTTCTTGCTTCCATGCTTCTTTCTAAGCCCTTAAACACCCTGAGGTGTAAGATCCCAAAGACAGCTGGGCCAGGCTTGTTAGGGAAGGAGCTGTGTAACGCCAGGAGGAAAATTACATTTTAAGGGCTTTCATGCACCTGCCCTCATCTGACAAGATCAGAGCAAATAACTCTCTGAGGGCACCTTGTTGTAGGAGATTTCAGGTGGCAGAATCCAAAGGTCTCTTGCCCTCAGGGCCTACGTGAAGAATTAGATTATGAAAACGTGGGATGAAAGAATCAGACAAGAATGGGATTCCCGCCTGGTGCAAGACTTTACTGTGATGGCAAAGGATGGGCGGTCAAATGACGACTGGGTGACTTCTTTATAGCTTACTGCTTCCATCTGATTTCAAAAGAGTTAACACAAAATGAAGCATTTTTGGTATTTTTCAGGGATTCCTTTTTGCTTCTGTTTTTAAAAGAAGGGTCAACATCCCGCATTACGGGCAGAGTGCTCCAAAAGCACAGACCATGTTTAAGCATAACGTTAATTACTGAGAAATACAAACCACACCTGACCCAACAGCTTTAACCCATCCATTACCTGCTGTAGGACAAGAGGTGATGCCCTGCAAGTCCTCCACCCTCCTCTGGTGCCATCGGAGCCGTCACCACGTGTGCCACAGTGCCAGGGAACCGCAGCCCATGCCACGTGCATAGTATCTCCGTATTGAGTCTGTACTGCCAGAGTTTTGTAGGGTTGATGCGAGATGATTAATGCCATTCTCAAATTCCTTGTGGGTGGATTAATTAGTGTAATGACATATTCATTTTCATGCTGCTGAACCTGTTCTAGCAGCAAGGAAATTATCATATATTGCCTGAGGGAACCTGTAAAATACACAGTAATAACAAGCAAACAGAGGGCTAGCATCGCCCTTTTGTCCACTGCCACGTACAGAGAGAAGCTTTACAACACACACAAATAATTGCTCTCTTTGAGCATAAACATGCAGGCAGAACGCACCCTAGAGAGCCTAAATTCGGAACAAAGAGAAGGTTAGAAAGCCGGTGAAATTTCCCACTTCCGTCGAGTATCCATTATTGCTTTGCCTGTTAAAAATGCAGTTACAGGACACCATTTGTTGAACTGCTGCTGGTTTATGGAAGCTGTCCTCTGCCAACACACAATGTGGGGGTCTCCATCACACACAGGACCGTCCCCCCAGTCACGGGTTCACCCCGAGTTCCCCACAGGATCCAGTCCCTCCCCTGGAGACCCCACAATACCAGTGTCACAGCCAGCTACAAGAAAATGCACTTAGTCCACAACATTTTTGGCTTAAAACACATCCCAGGATTTGATGCTATGGCTCAGTAATAGGCTGAGCAACACAGAGTGCCCTCCTGCCTGGGGCTGAGCAGTTCTGAGCAGGTCACTCAGGAGACACAACCTCTCAAAACCCGGAATGCAGGAAATGAATGAAGAGCAGGCCTGTGGCTCATTCCTCTCCATTTGCTACAGACCGGCTGATGACACGGAAGGTGTCTATTTTTTTATGTTGTGCTCCAGGAGGTGGTGAAAGCCCTAAAAAAGTTTATGGATTTTAGTTTCCAAGACCTAAGCAACTTGATTTCAATACCTTCATTCTGCTGCTATTATAAAAAAAAATCATCACTTCACTTGTGCACCAGTCTAGACACACATAGAGGTATAGTACTATCCAGTTGTTATAACACACATAAAAAAAAACAAGAATGCTCCCCCCACTTCACAAAAAAACCCCAACCCAAACCAACCAAACAAACAAAAACACAAACAAACCTCAAAACCCCACACTTTGGAAACAAGGAGGCCTTGAGATTGCATTTGTATTCCTTACTTGTACTTCCCATCTTGTCCTTGCTCAGTGTACTTTGCAGACTTGCTGGAATAACTCACCCCTTTCCAAAGGGTTAAATTCACCCCAGGAAAAAAGCTGTGTGTTTCTAAATCCCATTTGAACCCTTCTTGGTTTTGGTTACGTCATTAAAAGCCACTCAGTCTAGGATTATCAGTACTGGTCATAAATTAAGGCAATACATTGATTTTTATTTACACAGTTTTACACCAAGCCTCTCCAAAGGGGGGCAAAAGGAGAAAACTTGTTTTCAGCACATGATCGCATGATTAAAACCCAGAAGTCATAAAGCTTCTCCTGTTTTCCTGTGTGACATCAATAATTCGCCTTTGCTCCCTCCCAGGGAAGTATTATGAAACCACCTTTTGGAATC
The DNA here is from genome assembly GCA_013399365.1 of Pampusana beccarii. Lineage (NCBI taxonomy): Eukaryota > Metazoa > Chordata > Aves > Columbiformes > Columbidae > Pampusana > Pampusana beccarii. The sequence continues at coordinate 116,091 of VWYH01008821.1, read as the reverse complement.
CAACACGACAGAAAGCGAAGCTTTCTGTGAAGACTGTTGTGAATTTTTGCTTTTGACAGAAAGATTTGTTGTTGTGCTTCCAATTGGTTCCAGGTTCATTCAGGAAAACTCGGTAAGACAGAGATATGTATTTAATTTCTGAGATGCAGAGATCAGCAGAAGTAACCTGTCTATCCAGAGTCTCTCAAGATGATCTGACCACAGCCTGGTTTAGCTTTTGAATGAAAACTGGCTCTGTGTCTGACAAGTAGAACCCACCTCTCAATCACACCAGCCACATTGAAGATGACAGGTATGGCTTTCAAAGCAGGTAGTGAGGCTACAGGTGAGGACATGCGTTTGGTTTTTGCTCTACAGAATGGATTAGACCCATCTGCTTTCCCCACAGGACAACCAGAGGGATGGATCAGCTCTTCAGAGCCTTCCAGCTCTGTCTGTAAAGGACACATTACACTCACTAGCAATATTTCAGCACTTCTCCCAAATTATGAAGTGACACAGTTCATAACATGGCCATCATAATCACAGGGGAAACTGAAATGCCTTTTGGCATTTTTGGCATTTCTGCAAAATGGCTGCATTTTGCAGAAAACTCCGCCGTGGCACAGCCTTTCCGGAAGTTTAGCACCTTGCCATCCAAGCACTTGCCACAAACATGGCAAAATAAAGCATAACCTGATTTGCATGCTATTATTTTCCATGGCTGATTTGACTTGACACACACAAATCGCATAAAATCGCAAGATAGTCCAAGAAATATTTACATAAGGGGCTGATTATAACAGCAAAGAGCTATTTGGACAGTAATGTATTTGCTTCTCGAGAGGATGCAAGAATTATCTTTTGTCCCACAGATATCTCCAATTCTCACCTCTGTATGCACCTTAATTTCCACTATGGTCTGTGAAAGTCGGTGTTCGTGTTACAAAAGAATAAATGTGCAAGTTCAGCTTCAGAGAAAGAAGGTTGCGAGTGACAAAATGACTATTCAGAAGGCATAACAAGGACGTTTGCCAGCGTACATTTTGGTTACTGACATCCTAGGTTGGATTGTGATTCTACATTGAGCCGTTCTACTAATATTACTTAATTACATTTAACATTGTTTACCACATCCAAGAGATTCTTATGCACACATAGATATTTACATTATTAAACACCACATCGTTATCAAAACCAAACAAACTTCAGAGGCACAAGCCAACCTAAATATGTGAGCACAGCAGCTCTGCTTGTCTGCAGAGTTCTAAAATGATTTCTCCTCTCAACCAACACCTTGGGGTGAATATTTTCTAACTTGCAAGCTCACCTAAGCATTTTTCTCCATTCTTAGAGAATGGCCATGGTATCTACTCTTCATTCAGGAAATTCTCTCCAGATTACAGAACTTGTATACTGGTGCAGAACAGACCTTTGAGCACTCCTGTTCCCCACCAACCATACACAAGTTAAAAAGTGCAGGTCCAGTACAGGATCACGGAGGAACACGACACAGAAAACTTGGCCTAACTCTATTACAGCAAGCACATACACTAGAGGTGAGGAAACCATTTTCTGATCCAAATAATCAGAACTTTAGAATAAAGAGTTAACCAAGGTTTCCTAGATGCTATATGGTGGGTGGTTTTTTGAATACTGTTTGCTGATCGCTATTCATTCGCTGTTCCATAGCAGAACGTGTCTGTTGTGTGCGTTTTCATTCGTGATTCAGAATATCCTCCCGCTGACAGCGGCGTCTCTAGGCATTTCTGAACAGAGCTTTAGCGGAATAGCTGCATTTCCTGTGGTGTCTCCTGTCTTGTATCATACTTGTCACAAGCTGCCGGGCTGTATTTGTAGGGTGGAGAGCACTATTCTCCAGGGAGCGCCCGTGTAGTATTCTCAGCTGCGCTGTGACCTTTTCCATTAACAGATGTCACAACACGGACATGCCTTTATTGCCGAGCCACAATGGCTTACTGGTTAATCACCCACACGGCAGGCGTCATCTGAAGCTTTGACATGAATATCCAAGCACATGTCTCGTCTTGACTATATCTGAGATAGGAAGACTCAGCTTGGGGCTTTTCCAAGCAAAAATTTCCTAGGCCATCTATGCAACACTATGGCACCAATCAATGAAAATCTGAAGGAAATATCAACTCTGAAATCAAAGTAATTCAACAGTTCTTCAGCAAGAATAAAACCAAGCTGAACTTCTTCCTTCAGTACTGACAACTACAATGCAAATCACCGGTGTGGGGTGGGGAAGATGCTGGCAGCATCTGAAGGAGAATGAGCAGAATAGTCCTCTTGCATATGACCTGATCTTGCACAGTTGCACCAAAAAAAAAAAAGTATCTTGAACTTCGAGAAAGGAAAATATTTTGGGAAAAAAAAAAAAAACGTAAAAATTTATTAACTTAAAAATAGCAGGGAAGATCAGCCTAATAATAACCAGTGTAGTCCAAGCTCCCTCTTCTGGTCTGTCGGAGTAAATATACTGGAGTAAGCAGGTCTTGACAGTCTACTGTTTGGTTTCAAAATACAGCAACAAAATGTTTATATACCTTAGATAAAACATCTGCTAAAGTTATTTATCCTCTTTCACACTAGTTATGTTTTCTTAAGCAAAGGATGTACAAACATAGAAATTCATTTTAACGTGTGAAATAACATTGTACGATACCTCTTTTTTTCCCTTGTGAAACCTGCAGCTTCTTGAGCAGGCAGCTCTACACCATCACCAGGGGCCGCAGCCGAAGGTACATCCCCAGAAACGAGGCTATCAACTTCTTCACAGCTATCAGGCTTAGGAGTGCTGCAAAACAATTATTGAAAAGAAGGTGACGAATTTCAGAAGTGCCCAGGATACTTTCGCAAAGTCTCCTTAAAAGATGAACTTTGGTTGGATCTAAAGTAAGGAGCTCTAAGGAGAACATCGTCCCCTTCCCAACACCATCTCTCTCCCACCTCCCATAAATCGCTTCTTCCCACACTTAATTTTTCTACACTCTACGCCATTCCACTTAATTTCTCAGATCACCACATAACCAGTAATACTGCAAAGTTTTGACAGCTCTTACAGATCATAACATTAAGTGACAGAGGAATTTAACTGTATATGAAATGAGGAAAATAAATAAATCTCTAAGGACCGCTTTGCAGTTCTCACACAGCCTTTCCTCCTCAGCAACAATACAAACATTCAATTAAGTGACTTGAGTGACTTCTCTTTTAGAAAAAACTAAAATCCGGGATGAAAAAATTCTCTCCGTTTAAAAGCTCTCCCTGTGCTGGAAAACCAAAAGCACAATAATCCCTGAACTCATGGCATGACCGTCAAGATTCCAGGACTGTAACGCTGCTGTATTTGTTAATTCCTACAAGTCCCTCTGCTCAGCAAAGCCCCACAACATCCAAGCTCAGAAGCGCAACAGCCATGTAGTGATTTGCAAAGTGTGTAAATACAGGTTGGAAGGACCACGTTTCTTCCCAGCAGACTGGTGATCACACTACCCCCCCTGCTCTTGGCCACACTCGTTACACTAACGGCAGAAATGGGACTAAATAACCAATGACTTCACGTCTCAAAAGCAGGAGCAGCGTAGGCTCTTGTCACACCACGTTGCTCTTCCCTTGGCACAGGGGGGCACAGAGGGACACAGAGGGACACAAAGGGACACAAAGGGACACACATGTCCCGGGCAGCAGCCACGCACCGCAGCCTCCCATCCCTCCTGCTTCCAGAGATCCAGACACAAACATTTAATAAGGAAACGCTGATGGAACCAGGCCTTGGCTGAGAAGCTTCTTTTAGATTTCCTGAACTAAATATAAACAGCTATCTTAGCCGTTCCTTTTAAAATTTCCTCTCCTCTTCCCCTCAGTAATTATACTGTAATTGTAGAAGGTCAATTAAATTGCGTTACTGAGTAAGAGTTGGTCAGGTTCAGGGACAGACTGTTCCTTTCTTTAGAAACACGTATACAAACAGAGGACAGACGTAAATCACATCCCTAACTTTAGTTACAATACAAATGAGCACGAGAACAATTATTCCCCAAAGAGTTTCTCCACTAACTTACTAAGATCACAAAAGCTCCTTCTGAAAGTGATTATCTTGATTAGCTCATATCCATTAAGTTGCTTTGTACCATATAAGACGGCTACCCAGTTACTTCTTCTAGGAAATTAACTTTGTTTTAAGCACTTCTCTCTCCCTTCCTTCCTTTCTTCTTTCTGTTCCTTTCCCCAATTAGTCCAAACTGGTCTGACACTGACACAGGCTTCCTAAATTTTCAGTTGCATGAATTCAACATAAATAAGCAAATAAATAAATAAAGCAAGCTGTTTCCTTTTTCATGCAAAGGACTTTTGCCTTTGCTAAAAATGTCTTTGTCCTAATATAGTGAATAGCATCTAACATATACAGAGGCCATGTGACTATATAGGGTCACATAAAGATCAGAGAAAGTAAAATTTTAAAGCAAAAAGTGAACTGCTAAAAATAAGCGAGCGCTGAACATCTGTTCGGAGGGTAAACAAAGAATTGCAAAACCCAAACAATTCACAAGAGGGCCCAGCCAAGCAAGAATACCAAACACTCATAACATTATGGACCTTGTGTTACAAACACATAAAACCATCCCAGCTAATCGCCCACAGTAGCACCTGTTCCCTCTCCCCATCCCCTGCCCACAGGCACCACTGCCCATCGCAGCCCTTCGGCTTCCCCCTTTCCACATGAAATCAAACCATTTTCAGGGATACGCTTTGACTGACGTCATTCCTAACACTCTCTGCAAAGCCAAACTAGCTACCAAAATACAGGCATTTTCTAAAGAGCTCTGCTCCCTGGCCTTCACAAAGCACAGGACTGGAAAAGCTCTGCTGGGAGCACGGGCTGGGAGAGTTTGGGTGTTCAGCCTGGAGAAGAGAAGCTCCAGGGAGACCTTATTGTGGCCTTTCTGTACTTAAAAGGGGCCAATAAGAAAGATGGGGACAGACCTTTTAGCAGGGCCTGTTGTGATAAGAGAAGGGGTGACAGTTTTAAATTAAAAGAGTGGAGATTCAGGCTGGACATGAGGAAGAAATTCTTTACACTGAGGGTGGTGAGAGCCTGGCCCAGGTACCCAGAGAGGTGGTGGATGAACCATCCCTGGAGACATCCCAGGCCAGGCTGGACGGGGCTCTGAGCAACCTGAGCTGGTGAAGATGTCTCTGTCATGGCAGGGGGGGCACTGGGGGAGCTGGGAAGGTCCCTTCAACCCAAACTGTTCTGTGGTTCTATGATACTTTTATGAGTTATAAAATCTACATGTGCTTAAACCCACAAATAAATCTTTCCAAGCTTCACCCAAACCAGGGGTGTCAAACTAATTTTCACCGGGTGCCACATCAGCCTCATGGTTGCCTTCAAAGGGCCAAATGTAATTTTAGGACTGTATACATGTAACTAACTCCTACATTTATACAGTCCTTTTGGCCCTCTGAAGGCAACTGCGAGGCTGATGTGGCACCTGGTTAGTTTGACACCCCTGATCTAAATCATCAAGTACTGGATTCCCATAAAAACCACCCCTGCCAAGTGTCAGCTGCCTTGCATGTACAAGTGGGCTCATGAATAAACACAGTGGAGATGCAGTTTTTGCATTTTCTCAGACACTTCGCACCAACACGAGTACTGGGAGGCATCCACCCACGTTCCACAGGTGGGTGGGCAGGGGACGAGGTACCACGTGCAGCCTCCACTCCTCTTCCTCACTGCTGTCGCTCTGATAAGGGGTCCAGAGTACCAAGGGGTGTTGAGCAAGGCAGTGAAAAGTAGGTTGCACGACTAATCACACCAGGTCTGGGGCTAATATTGCCACATGGTAATTTTGGCACTGTTCAGCGTGGTTTGCAGGTAGGATTGCAACAGCGTCGTGTTACTGGGGATTGCCCATCACCAGATGGACATTGCCTGCAGATGGTGCTGCCCACCGGTAGCATGATAACTGCAAAAGGGACGTGGCAGAATCAGAGCAGCTCAGAAATGGTACAGAGAGCACAAACTGAGGCTGAGTACCGCAGCACAGCAACCCTGTCCGAACCACACGCTTCTTGTCCACTTCAAGCAATCCAGACTGTCTACATCAGCTTTTGTACACTATCAACTCATGGTACTTGTAGCAGCTCAGACATGAAGTGGCTACATTAAAACATCTTCTCCACAGCTCTTGCTGAAACAAGCTTTGCCATTAAGCTTATTTTCCAATTAGTTAGGTTCAAACCGCTGTAACAAGGATACTACTGAAAGTGCCAAGTCTTCCCAGTGCACAATGAAGTATGGATCGGCCAGTCTTCATCCTGTAGAGTCAGGCTGATTAGAAAACAAACATTTTTTAAAGCTCCACCCCTGTTTATTTTTAAGAAATTCTCAAAAGTCATTTTCTGCCTGTCTGCGTGTACAGATGCCCCAGGGTATTCCTGCCAGCCTGTCTTGATGACCCTGAGGAGCACACCCTGAGAGCATCACAGCTCCCCAGGCTGTGAACCGCGCCACCAGGAAAGGTCCATCTGCAGATAAAGCAACGCAGCTTTTAGTGCATCCCACATCACCACTCCCAAATTCCCTTGCGACCCCTTAATGCACCCTCTGCACAACAGGAGCTGGGAGAGGGGCTGATGCAGGGGAACACAACATTTTCCAACACCAGCTCAGGTTTAGAACAGTTTTCATTCCCTTGTATTCACAACCGAGCTGCACCAGCTCTGTCTGGTCTGGACTAAACACCATGCTACGATTCCACAACCTCAGCTGGAGACTAAATGCAGGAGGAGAAGCTTTCCTTAGCACGTGGAAGGGAGCACATCGGGCTGCCCTGCCTGTCACCTATGGCCTGACCCTAAAGACAACTCACACAGCAAATGCTTTCCAAGCTGCCATTTTTTTCCCAGGCACCTGCAGGTTTTTTGCCCACAAGATGGGCAGCAAGTTGCAGGGCACAGATGGACACTGCTCTGAAATGTCTAACACCTCTAACTGAGCTAAGCTGTGGTCTTGTACACCCCAGGCACTCGTCTGCCTTCTCTGCCTTTCAAATCCAAACATTTCTCACATAAACCAGAAGTCCTGCTGCAGAACTCTGCACCTGCAGCACTAAGAGTAAGACGTGTCTAGCCAATATTTCTCCTAGTGCAACGTGTGCTCGTAAATCCGAGTGAACTTGGCCTTTCAGTTTGATTGCTAAACGAAAACGCCTGGCAGAACAGCCGGTGAACTTTTTACCTAGTTCTTTTCAGGCCACTCCTCTGTAGATACAGTAAATAAAATCTGCTTACTGAGCAGATGATAACATGTTGTCCCTGATCAATGTATTATCAGCAGGGGAGGAGAAAGGCAGACAGTCATCCTCAAGAAGCAAAACAAAGATACAGTTTCTTGACTGGGCAGATGGAGGGACAACCTGATCTCTTATTATGCACTGCCATCTGGAAGACATTTAGCACAAACTGACCCCAGCATTATATGCACTATTATTTTTCCCCTCTCAAAGTGCAAGCCATCTGCATTATGTGACACCCCTGATGGGGAAATATATAGAAACAAAAGGAACTTACTAGTAAATAACTAAGTATATTCAGGGAAAAAACACTTTATAATTGTACTTCACTGCAGACAGACTGGAATAGCATCATGCCATCCAATAGCCCTGGTAACATTCTAAAAGTATAAGTCACAGGTATAACCAGAAAGAGATACATGTGTGCACTAGGTAATTTTTTTGCAATCATATTGAAAAGCAGTGGCGCAGTATTTCTACACAAAATGCCAAAAAAACAGCGGCTTTAATACGATCATCTTACTTATATAGGCAAGAATCTGCTCCGCATCACCAGTAAAAGAAGATGAGGCATACAGCAATGACATGAAACAACAAACATCACTGGAACTCTTCCCTTGGATAAGAAAAGCCCGGTCCTGCTATTACCGATCCTCATTGTCAGCATAATCCCGCGCATTTTAGGAATATTGCTTTCATTTGTTATCAACGTTATATTGTTATTGGGCCTGAGCAAACCACAGAGAAGCCAGCAGTGTTACTGTGGGAAGAGTTGTGCCAGGGCTGTTTCAGACCAGAGATCAAGCAGGGGTCCAGCTGCACTGATTTTAACCCCTCTTCTGCCAACCAGCTCCATCTGCGGGTGGTCACACGTGGCAGCTACTGCCCTTGTCCTGCCAGGACACCAGAGAACATCTCTGCAAGGCTACTGAGGACCGGGCAAGCGACAGCAGCCTGCACAGGAAAGACGGGTGCAAGGAGAAAAGGGAGGTTTTGTGTCTGAAGCTGAACAAGGATGCAAAATAAAGGAGAAAGAAAAACAAACAATACTGACAAGAGTTAACTTTAAAAACAAATAAACAAAAAAAGTTGAAAAACCACAGAACTACCTGCAGCCAGGTTCATTCCAGTTGACCACAGTGTATTTGTCTCTCACTTTCTTCCATTTCAGACATAGAAAAACTATCTACTTCCATGCTGAGCATCCCAGGTTTTCAATTTTTAGCACTGAACCCTTCCAAAAATCCTGGCACCTTCCTCCAGGTCAGGATATGGAAAGAAAAGCCAGACCCTGGGCTCAGCCCCCGGTCTGGGCAAACCAGAGCTCAGCACCAGCATTTGCAGCCCACACAACAGGGATGATGCAAGGAACCCTGAGACCTACAGTCAAAACATTTTAAAGATAGAACTTACGAAGTAGATAAAAATAAAAGCTGTAATATAATTAACTGTAAACTCCAGATTCAGATAAGAATGTGAACAGTGCGAATTCACAAGGTTTATAAGAAGCAGTAAATTAAGGCATGCCAGGTCTGCTCTTCCTAAATGTTTCCTAAGGTGATATTTAATCACGGGCAGCTCGTGTGCCTTTTTCCCTACAAACAGCAAACTATCACCCCAAGGGCAACAGAGTCTCTATCTCAGACTGCAGTCCAGAGACCATATATAAATCCTCATGGCACTTCTGTTGTTGGTCTTTTTTTATTCCTCCGCATTCAGAAATTAGCTCAGAGCTCCGCCGCAGTTACCGCTCACTCTTTTCTAACCACCTTGCTGCTATGGGCAACAATCCATTAACAAGAAAAAAAAAAACCAAGCCAAAATTTCATCAGTATCTCAATTACACTTCTAAAAACAAAGGAACACAACTCTTTGACTGAAAACTGAGAAGAACTGGAAGAAATCCACATCATTAGCTGCTCACTGTAAACTTTACTAGATCATCTTACCCTGATTGTAGGAAAAAGTTTGTTTCTCACACATTCACTCAGCCAGCACCAGTGACTAACCAGACTGGGGACTGGTGGAAGACCAGTACAGGCTGAACAGCAAAGTCACTCGGCTTTTAAGGTGGATTGAGCAAACCACACAAGCTCCTTTCCGCCTTTGATAGCATATTATTGCTACTTCAGCTAACCAATTTAATGCTAGCTTAAATAGATTGTGTATGTTTATACTCTGCTGAATTTACAATGATTGAAGGGCAAACACACCCTACAAGGCTTCCTGTTGGCAGTTATGACAAGTTCATATGCCCAAAGATCCTGACAACCCAACTGCCACCAGCACAAATAAAGCAATAGTTTCCCTTCTTGGTGCAAGTAAAAGCAGACAAAACCCCCAGTGTCCAGCAGAAATGAGACACTTGAATGCTTTATAATCAGTATTACGCTGTTAAGGAACTTCTCAAAACTAAAAAAATGCTCAAAGGATCAGTTACCTTGTGCTAATAAAAAAAAAAAAAAAAAAAAAATTATAAACACCTAAAAAATATAAGATATTGCAGGTTCACACGGCGCGACCCAGAGGGTGCTGGACACTGGAACAGGCTCCCCAGGGAGGTGTCACGGCCCCAAGCCTGGCAGTGTTCAAAAAGTGAGTAAACAACACCCCCAGATACAAGGTGTGACCTGTGGGGTTGTCCTGTGCAGGGACAGGAGCTGGACTCGATCCTGGTGTGTCACTACCAATTCAGGACATTCTATGATTCTATGACCTTCCTATGTGCCAAAGTGACTCAGTCTCAGGAAAAGGTAAACGGCATCTTCCTTCTAAGATTTTGGTAGAGGGAGGTTTACATTCTGGTAAAGATTTCCACTGACAGATGTTCCACTGATTACAGACAAACACAGCAAACCCATCGGCAACTGGCCGTATCAGTCATATATCTATCCAAGAAGAGTGACAGCAATTTCTTGGCTAATGCTGACTTCGGGGGTCCTCCACCAGCCCACACCAGTAAGCGGTTTGCAGCTGCTTCCCAGTGCCCCCCGCAATGGCTGTGTACGATACCTCGTCTCAGTCAGCTCAGCAGCATCCGTGGGGCCAACATCTCCATCCACCGTGGAAACTGCAAAGGGTTCCTCAGAAGGATCAAGGGGAGAAGCCAACTGTATATCATCACCTGGCCCACAAGGGCTGCGGAGAGAAAAGACATGGGAAAAGGCAGCCTTAGAGGTCTGAGTTATTGCACAACTACTGTCACTCCCCTGCCTGAACCCCCAGACTTTAGCTCTAATTTGTGTGTTAGTGAACGCAGCGCAAGTTGGCTTTTTTAATATAAATTGCTTTTGTGCACAGCTCTACTGTTCCCACCCGACTGATACCACTGGATTTTTGTCAGTGTTACAACAGCGGGAGCAATGAGATAGTACGATCCAGCAGCAAATTAACCCCATTTGGATTTTGATTTTTAAAAGCAAAGGAGAAAACGAGCTTCTGCTTCAACAAGAGAAATTGCAAGGCTTCCTTGCTCAGAAACCAGGTACACAGAGGGAGCTCAAGTCCAGCTTTTGCCTGCCAGGGGCACGGAGTCGGACAAAGGTGTCCCCGGTGTCACAGGGGCCACAGGCAGGGAGACACCAGCCCTGTCCCATACCAGGGAACACAGGGCGCAGTCGGGTACCAGAACCATGCGGCTAAAAGAAAATAATTTAGAAACACACCCTTGAATCAATAAGGAAAGGAGCTTTACGGAAGAAGTGGGTTTTGTTCGTTTTTAACAGACACCAAACCATGGGAACCTCCTCAAAACAATGTTTTTGTTGCCTACTTCAACCTGACTTTCCCATATGGCCACCCAGAGATCAGGGCTCTGGACGTGTCAGTTTTCACTGGAACTCACTGAAATCCTCAGGTTTTTGTAAATCACAAATTGCGACCTTTAACTGGGGTTCCAATTTCACATCTGTGGGTTCAACCATGTGGGTCAGTTTTGAGGTACCACTTTCCTGAACCCTCATCTGTCTATGTTGTTTGCTGTACTACCAAGTGAATACAACACTGTATGCAGACGGATGGTACTGTACACAGACAGATTTGAGCAGAAGCATATAAACTTAAAACAGTCACTCAGCATTTGGAATTTCAGCTTAAAAAATAAATAACCCTAAATCCTGAATCTCAGTTTTAAGACTAGACAATGACTTCCTCACCTAACCGCAAATCCAGCAGTTCAGATTTGCTGCTGTAGTTTAATTTTGGTTCAAAGAACATAACAAGGAGTTAAACTGCTCTATAATGCTGTCAGTGTTATTCTGGCAATGACTGAAGGCTACCATCTGAATATACTCACACTTCACATATTTCATCTGAAGGATTCTGTAGCACATTCATATGGGAAAAACGATTTGTCAAGCTTGTTTTCTGGTTTATTTTATTTTTAATTAATTACTCCTGGGATCCATTGTAAGCCAGTGTTTCTGTTCTTCATTTCCAGAGTTATCACAGCCTCGTTCTGCACTCAGAGCACTTTGTTTGTCCACAGCATCCTTAACAGGCCAAATGTCGTCGTCCCCTCTGTTCCACCACCACAGGGCTAAGCCACTGCACCAAGTGCAGTTTGCAGATAACAGCCTAGAACACTGAATATTTGTTTAAAACTTACAGTATTACTTCTGTCTCATTACACTAGCGAGCAATTAATTGTCCACATGTCCTCTGGTTTAACCACACTTGAGGTCTCAGACTGTTATAGGAAGCTCTGAGCTAAGACATTTACAAGTTCTAAACTCCTCCAGCTTTAGGTTTTCACTCATTGCTAAGAGTTGCTTATAGTTATAGCACAAACTGGGGTGCCCACTCCGCTTTGCCTTAAACTGAGCGTGTATAAAGCAGATCTCGACAATAGGAGATTGCAACTTCTTTCTTATATCACAGAATCCCAGACTGGTTGGGGTTGAAGGGACCTCTGGAGATCCCCCAGTCCAACCCAGCTGCTCACGCAGGGTCACAGAGCAGATCACACAGGGTCGTGTCCAGGCGGGTTTGAATGGCTCAGAGAAGGAGACTCCACAACCTCTCTGGGCAGCCTGGGCCAGGCTCTGGCACCTCAAAGTGAACAAGTTTCTCCTCATATTCAGATGGAACCTCCTGTGCTTCAGTCTGTGCCCGTTGCCCCTCATCCTGTCACTGGGCACCACTGAACAGAGTCTGGTCCATCCTCTGACACCCACCCTGAGATATTTATCAGCATTGAGAAGATCCCCCCTCAGCTTCTCTTCTCCAGGCTGAACAGACCCAGCTCTCTCAGTCTCTCCTCATAAGATGCTCCAGACCCCTCATCAACCCTTCACTGCACTCCCTCCAGTAATCCCCTGTCCTTCTTAAACTGGGAAGCCCATAACCGGACACAGCACACCAAAGCAGCACTGCTCACCTAAGGAGTAAAAGGCAGATGTGCAGGTCTTGTTCTGTCTGACAGAACACTCAGGGTCTTTCCTGTGAATGTGTAGAAAGTCCAGCACAAACCAGAACTGCAGCTGAAGCTCTTGTGTGCCCTAGTCTGGCGGGAAGCGAAGCCTTTGCCCTCTGCCACTCGCATCTGCTGCACAAACAACTCCCAGACAGTGATTTTCATCCAGGCCACGGACAACGTAACTTGAAACTCGGGCTCGGGGAGGTGATGGCGAAGCTGCTCCTTGCCAGGGCACCCTGCTCTCTGCGGCACAAACAGCCGAGCTGGCCCAAAGCTGCTCAGACTTGTTCCGCAAGTGACATTCCTGGGCATTGCTTCATGGGCGCTCCTCACCTGGTCCCTGCTGTAAAGTCCTTTGCGGCAACCGGCCTTTTGGGGCAACTTGTGTCATGACTTGAGCTCTGTAAAAAGGCCACGTGCTTTTTCCATTCCACTGCCCGAGTTCTGAGTCAAGTCTGGAAGAGGATCTGCTTAAAATGACTTCTAAATTCTGCTTACGACAAGCATGACTGAAATACTTCTCAAAGGAAAATACCTCACAGTCTAACAAACAGTTGCTTACTGACAGCTGCAGCGAGCAAACTAAATTCAGCCCAAAGACCAAGGGGTTCAGCCTGTTACTAGTGTGTCACAAGTGAAAGATGTTGCCCATCAAGTGTCCTTAGGCTCTTAAGTTTCATAATTTCACTTTTAAGGGCTCTGCTTATCCTTGAAAAAAGAATTTCCAAGTCACTGGTAGAAGGCAGGTACACAAGCAGCAAGTTTCAGGCAAAGCTTTACACATAGGAGTCATTAAATATCAATGAATGAACAAGAAATAATGCCATAAGCCTATGAAATTTCTTCTGTAAATACAGGAGGTCTGACCTCTTTCTACATAAGAATGTTTTGAATGAAGGCAGGAGATGTACTTAAAATATGTTAAAAAGCACAGAGGCCAGAAAGGTCGGCTCCTCGGTGCCAACCCCATGAGCACAGCAAGGCCTGGATGCTCGATGGGTCCATGTGGTGTTCTCCTGACATCTGTGAGATGCAAAGTTTAAAACACCAATTTCATACTAAAGTTTTAAAATATTTTGACACTGGTGCCAGAGACAGAAGGCAGCTCCAGGTCTTGGCATTTTCTCCCTGTCCATGTTTTTCCAATCAGCAGAGCTGGATGTGGCTCCCTTTGAACAGACAACAGCTCTAACTTTACTCAAAGGGAAACCAATAAGCGTTTCAAGCCCTGCTATCTCCTAGTCCCAAACATTTGGTTGTTTTTAATGAGATAACGGTAAGATTTATAGATCCTGCCCTTACTCCAGAACTCTCTGGAAAACGGCACCAACCACCAGAAGGGAGGACTGAGCTCTCAGCACCCGCTATTTCATTTTCGTCAAGAAACAAGATGTTGCTCACTAGGTAGAGCAAGGTTGATGGATAAAATCTTATAGATTCATACCTGGCTTTGTAAAAACTCAGATGAAAGTGTCATTTTTTTGCACCCCGGTTTACACATGCATAAGAAAGATATTGAGTCATTGCAGAAAAATATTGAGAGGATTTTCTATTTCCAATAAGCTCTTGCACTGCAATTCTTTGCAAGGAAAAGAGGCCTAGCAGCATCTACAGGAGCTCAAATTCATTCAAATACATTTTACCTCATAAAACTTCTTCTGCTTTATTAAGTAATTCCTTCGTAATATTAATCTTTACCTTCTCTTTATTTTGTAGTTTATCTCACACATTAGCCACATTCATGGAAATAAACTTCATGTGTAGAAAACCCAACAATAACCTGCTACAGTGACTCTGTGCACCTTCGGTATTTCTATTCTTTAAAAGTATTTTCATTGTTATTATTTGGATTCCTGTCAATATAATATAGCAGAGTAGGAGGTAAGAAGCTATTTAGCAGATCGCAAATCAGCATTACTGGTAGAAACTAGAACTAATCTTGGACAAGAAACAGCTCAGGAGTGCTGCAAAAGGTACCAGCACAGGATTAAAAACAAACTAAAAGCTTTTTTTTTTTCCCCCTGTAGTACTTCTTGTGAAGTAATTGTAGATCGATTTAAATATTAATAGAATTTTAGGAAAAATACGAGATTCTAAGATTGTAAAGGAGAATCTAGCTTTATTTCCCAATGAACTAAGGCGACATCCATACAACCAAATGATGTCTCCCAGGGCAAGTCCATATGCCACCAAGAGCTTTAAAAGCTCTGTGACTGCAGTGACTTTGGGGCACTGGTTACTTCTGCTGGTCGCTATGCACAGATATAACGAAAGCTTTACTTTTAACAGCTAAACACACACTAATAGTCAAAAGTTGAAGTTTAGGAAAATATACTGCCTTTTGTAAACCAAACAAAGACTTACTTATGCATTTAAATACGTGATTTTGGAAATATCTCTCAAATTCCTTCTGTGCTCTGAAGAAGAAACTACGCCTTACATGCCCCACATCAGCACATTGTATTTACACCCCAGGACCTTCTGCATGTCTCAGCCAGGCTGTACAAACACAGTAATGAGGGTATCCAAGAGATGAACTGGGTATGTGTTAATTAAACACATAAAATCACTACCATAGAGGGGACACTGGCCCAGAGAGGTGGTGGATGCCCCATCCCTGGAGACATCCCAGGCCAGGCTGGATGGGGCTCTATGCAACCTGAGCTGGTGAAGATGACCCTGCTCATGGCAGGAGTGGCACTGGGGGAGCTTTGAAGGTCCCTTCCAACCCAAACCATCCTGTGATTCTATGACACATGAGTCTGATGTACAGTACTGTGCATGGCAGCATTTCCGCACTTATGGAAAAAAAAAACATTGCCATCGAGACACCAGAACGGGCTCTTGGGGGAATTATTCTCTCCCTCCGAGCTGGACTCCAGCCATCAGCAGAACAGGTCTGGATGCTGGGTGACCGTGCCCAGAGCACTCAGGCAGAGCCAGCCCAGCCCACCACGGCTTGGGCAGCACCTGAGTCACTCCTGCCCCCACGGAAGGGAACCGGCATCACCCAGGCTGAACAACAGGAACCAGCTGCATCTCCCAAAGGCTGCCCACAGTGCATGGGGAACGCGGGACAGCCCAGCTCCGGACAGAAGGTTGTGCTTCCAGCAGCACAGGAGTCCCTTCTCTTACTGCAAACTTCCCTACTAAGAAAATAAGAAAGGAAAGCAAACGCAGCAACTGCATTCCGGAGAAGTGGAAGCATCTTTTAAAAGACCTCCTGAAGGCAATACCTCACCTATGAAAAGCAGCCCAGGAAAACCAGCAGCTGGCAATCCCTGCAGGTACCTCCGAATCAGCCGGCGGAGCGGGATGCCAGTGCTACTGCTGTCAGGCGATCCACGCATGTGACGATGGAGAGCAATTCTCAGAAGCGATAGTTTTCTGGCAGTGCTGGTGGAAATCCTGACAAGATACGAGTTATCTTGGCAGGGGACGGCATCTAGTCACACATTACCTGAGGGCCTGGGCTTCCTCTGCCACCCACCCCTTCTTGCTTAGAAGTCTTTTAATTTTTTGTAACACGTGTATCTAGATGGATCATCAATGTGATTCGTCATATCCATAAAATGGAATTTTATTTTTTTTTTGCCAGAGTATTCCACATTACTTACTGTAGTCACCTTAAAACCTTAACGTTATGGTGAGTTATTGCATTAAACAAACAAATACAATTATTTTAGGTTAAAAGACTTAAGGCGACTAAAACACGTGTTACAGTATTACTTCCTTTGCAAGCAAAAAGAGGGACAACAGAAAAGCCACATAAAAGTGTTAGAAGTACAACTCACGCCTGCACGGGATGAATAAGCATATTTACTGTAATAACTGTCAACCATTATAAAAATCCCATCACGTCACCGCCGCGCTGCTTTTAGAGCCTCCGAAGGGCTCTCAGTCACGTCCTGATGTCATCGCTGCAGAATTTAAAAGTCTCCAAATTCCAGCCAGTAAACCTGAACCCAGAAGTGCGATCGAACCTCCCACCCCACCCCAAAAGCCTCCGCACCCCCTGACAACTCCGGCCGAGCACAAACCCGAGCACAAGCCACGGCAGGAGCCACAAAAAAACCCATCCCGTCCCTTTCTTGGAGGTGGGGAGAGCGAATCCTCTCCCTGGGCATGAGAGCACTCCACTCGCTAGAAGCGTTACTTTCCAAATAGTTGCTCAAAGGAGGAAAAATAAAAGCGCAATAATCTTTGAAGAGAGAAAAGCAGCAACAAACAAGAGCGAACTTTTCATTTCTGACACAGGCTGGAACTGCACGTTGCTTTTGTTATTTCCTCGGCTCACTTTCCCCTCGCAAAATCTCGACTTACCAAGGCCGGGAAATAATCACCAGCTTCTCTCTTCTCAGTCATCCTCGGTTCCAACACAACACCCGGCACCAACCCCTCGCTTGAACCCCGATTCGTGCCGTTTCCACCATCCCGCCCGGGGAAGCGGCGGCTCTGCCGCAAAGCAGCCCCGCTCCCGATCGCTGCAGCTCGGGCGAGCTCCGGAACTTACAGAGAGAAAAAAAAAAAAAAAAAGAAAAGGCCGAGGAGTAGGAGCTTGGAGCTGCTCGTTGGAGGCTCCTCCCATGAGGTTCCCCCGAGGAAAGGCCGCAGCGATCGAGCCCGACGCTCCCCGCGTCCTCCCCCCGCTCCCCGGGTCGGGCGGCGGCCGCAGCCCCGCAGGATCCGACCCCGGCTTGAGGGGGGAGAACCTCGTGTGATTGCTGATGTTCGGCACCTTTGCCAACTCTCAGGATAAAGGAAAAAAGTTTTTACCAACTTCCACTGAAAGTTGGTTTGTTTACAGCTGTAAATCTAAACCAACCCTTTTTATTCCTGCTCTCAATTCGTAAGTTCCAGTTCCCAAAGTCACACAGTTTGGTTTTTTTTTTCTTTACCTATAAGGAAATGGAGCAGTTTTAATTAGTTGCGTGTTTTAGGTTTCCTGTGGGTTTATTATAACACAAAAGAATGGCTTTAGAGGTAATTAAGGCTTTGCATTTCAGATACACCAAATTGCATATATAAGCTGCCAGCGCCCAAGGAATTAATTGAGTCTCTACCCAGGGAGATCATTATCATGTTTATAACATGTCATACAATAACTATAGACTAAATGTCTATAATATCTATCCCACAGCAAGGCAGTAGGTAGATTCATTACTTACCAAACGCCCAATCAAGATATTTCAGATAAAATGCTGAGGCTACAGGGATTTAATTTAGCCGAGTTAGTTTCCCAGCTGACTCCATGTGCATCCTACCCAAACTCCAGACATTTAACTGTGGTGCCAGCTTGTGTGAAAAAAACTAAGTTCATTTCTCCTCCTTCAGAACTCAGTCCAGCCCTTAGTAGGACCGTGCATCTCCTTTTAATGTTAAGATGCAATAATGGTACCAGTTAGACCTCTCAAAGCATCAATTTAGAACTGAGCCGCAGGTCTAAAAAGGTATTCATCAATTATTTTTTTTTTTTACTTTTTAACTGGTTCTGCTTCCAGCCCTTGTTCAATTTTCTATTAGCAAAATGAGGTAACANCCACATCACCTGGGCTGCAAGGTGAGGCTTATCAAGGGGTAAACACCACATACGGTACATATACTGTGGAGAGTTGACTTAGCTGCAGTACTGGGAACCAGTAGCATTCACTGGGACAGGGAGGATTAAGATCAGAGCTGAAGTTTGTGGGGAGACCCGCTCTCTCATGCTCTGCCTCCCAAACAGCAGGAAAACAGGCATGGAAAAAGCTACTGGGACTTCTGATAGAGGTACAGGCATTCAGCCACCCTCTCATTTTTGGGGAAGAATTAAACTCCTTTGTCATCTGGAAACCATTTCACAAATAGCTTCTGCAGGTATAACAATCCTGAGGAGAAGGGAGACCCCGGAGAGAATGAGATGCATTAAAATAAATTTTTATTTTCTTTGCCGCAAAGCCACGGGCACAGACGAGCTATGATCCTGCTAACAAACCCAAATTTAGCCTTTTTTGGAATGAAATGGTCATTCTGCTCAAATAATCGTCCTCTCCCTGTTTATTCATCAGCCTCTTGCTGTATCAAAAACCTTTCTCCTACTGCTGAGCAATCTCAGCCCACCTTGGTCACAACAACATTTGCTTTCCTCCCAGTGCCCTCTGCTACTTAAACATCAGAAAACTGATACGCAGTAACTCCAGGAACACGGTGTGCTTGATGATCTGATTTTCCTGTGAGAATTAATGGATCTGCGTTAATAGAAGCCTTGGGGGAGGAGAGAGGAAAGAAACTGAGAGGCAACAGGAAAACAAGAGACAGGCAACCTCCGAGCAAGGCTGGGAGACAATGACAGGCCAGGGCCAGGCTGCCAGGCTCAGCCTGCAGGGACATGATGTCTGGCTCAGCTGGGAGCCCCAGATCAAAGAGCCACCCAAGAAAACCTTACAGAAGATTTCTCCGGAGGGCTGGAGCTGGGTAGGAGCGGTGAAGGTGCTGATGAGAG
The DNA here is from genome assembly GCA_013399365.1 of Pampusana beccarii. NCBI lineage: Eukaryota > Metazoa > Chordata > Aves > Columbiformes > Columbidae > Pampusana > Pampusana beccarii. Next base: position 96,887 of record VWYH01008821.1, on the reverse strand, counting down.
GGACTCGGTGGCAGGAGACAACCAGCAGGATGGCCCTGGTCCCTTCCCTGGCTCCCAGGGAACGGTGACCCCCAAGGGAAGGACAGAAAGCATCAGGGTGGCTTATACTGGGGAGGACTGTTGGGTTTTTTAATGTAGATCCCAATTTTTTTTTTAAATGTCAGTATTTTGCATTTGCACATCAGAGGGGAGATGCTGCCAAAACTGCTGAAATTTGTCCAAGGGCAGTAATCACCTAAAGGGCCATTCACAGCGACCTGAAAGGACCAGAGGTCCTTTAGCTGTAATTTCTATTTCAGGCACCTTTCTTTGCTAGATCATCACTTTTTCCTTTTCTATGTGTATACGTGTCCACTAAAACAACATTTGCCAAGCTATATGACGTATGTTAGCCAGGTTGCAACTTTAGCAGAGGAGGAGCCCCTTAAAGAAATAATTGTCTTTAATTTGGCAGTTCGTGGCACAGGTCTAACGAAGTTCTTGTGGTGACACCAGTTACCTGACATTATATTAGCACACAGTGCTGGAAGGCAGAGTATATATATATATGTATTTCACCCCAGCTACCACATCCCACAGTGCTCCAGACTACAAGACCAACACACACATTCTCCTCAGATACACAACATTTTTATCCTGCTCTCAGGAAGATGGAAAGTGGAACTACAGAGAAATTAAAGGTACTCAAGTTCAGTACCTGGATTCCAGGACATTCTTTTTTGAGAATACAGGATGAAATCAGATCAGATTCTCAACTTTTTTCCTATAAGCATGAAAACAAAGCTCTTTCTTCTCCAGCTCTTTAAACTGGGGCTTTCACCAGTCTATAAGCAAATCCAAACACTACAATATTTGTAAGAAACTTGCAAAAAAGCTGGCAAAACAGCAATGCCTGTGTTTGCTCTGAACAATAAGGCTGCATCTTTAAGAAAGCGTGTGTGTGTGTGATTTAAGTTGTCCTTTGTGAAAACTTAGTGCCCATTTTTAAGGCCCTTTGCAAGAAAAAAGAACGCCACATACATGTACTTCAATGTGTTTAAAGTGAAAGAGAAGTTTCTCTTTTGCATTCCCTAATCAGACGTTCATAATCGGGTACTCTGCAAAAACCACAGACCCAAAGAGCTACAGAACAGCCTGGCTGAGATATCCAAACAAACACCTCAACTTTATATTTCTACCACTTTCCACATACAAACTGCCCACAACCAACATTTGTGGTGGTTGGAAATTAGGTTGCCCAATTCCCAGCAGGTTTTATTGGTGAGGCTTTGGGATGGTTGTCTCTTTAACCTCTTTCACCTTAAACTTCTGCTTTGAAAAAATTGGAAGTTTAATGTTAGCCCATTACATTTTGGACAATCGAAGTGATGAGAACCTATCATTTTGCAAATTTCCGAAGAAGCAAGACTGATTTTTAGAAAAGCCTAGGCTAGACTCAAAGCCTCACAAATTCCAGTCATGACTTCTCCAGAAAACCAAGTTTATTTGGAGCTTCTACCAGAGAACAAGGTTTGGAGAACACTGCATGCAGCAGAAGTTCCATGTACCACCACAGCATTCCAAAAAAAGAAAAAAAGAGAAGATTTGGAAAATCTTGGAAACTTTCAAATATTCAGCACAAACTAGCCATGTTTTGATTCTTTTAGTGCCGTTGTTAAGAAAGGGAGATGGGTGTTTTAAGTGCCCATTTGTTTTCACAACAGCTAAATGTTTTTCCTCGGTTGTTAGAAACTGAGCGATTCCTACATGCTTTTCTGCTTTCATTCCAGGAAACAAATCCAATCTTCTCTGTCTGCTGCAGAGTTATTCTTAGCTGGCTTTGATATTCCTATCAGCTAAGAGAGCATAACAATGTTATCATGCTAACAAATTCCAAAGATTTTACATAAGCTCTTGAGTGCCTTAAAAAAAACCCAAAAACTAAAAGGGCTTTATTGATTACACTGTTTGTGTTTCATTGGCCAAAAGAGCTACAAAAAACAGGCTGAAAAAGAACAAAAAAATGCCAGTTTGATGAGTTTCAGTCTCATGAAGCAAGTGCTCCGTGTTTTTCAGAGCATCATTTATGAAGAGCAGCCAAGCTTTACAGGTTTGAGATTGGGAAACACCAGCTATTTCAGGCCAACGAATTAGCTAAATCCCACTTGTCTCCATTTCTGAATTTCATTTTTTTGTTAGTTGAAGCATCTAGACACCCCCCTCATTTAAGCAAAGCAGGGTAAGCGGTATTATAGTGCTTGCAGGATGGTCTGGGTGAAGAAGGATCACAGGACTGCACAGCATTCTCCCTGGCTGATCTGTTGGAGGCTCAGGGCCAAATTCTTTGCTGATATCATTCCACTGGAGCGGAGATTTTGGCCCAGCACTTACTGACTTTCAAGGGTAGGCTGCAGCCGTAGCCTTGTCTCACACAGCTGTCTTGAAAGGAATGTACCAAGAGGCAAAGAATGTAAATGAGTGAAATTAGATTGGAAACACCCTTGCAGGGTCTTAGGGCACTTTTGGACAGCTGGTTATTTCGCGGAGGATGGTGGATGGATGGGCAGGTACAGCACAGGGAGAGCAGGGACCAGGAAGGATTAAGCCTGGCTGAACAAAGACGAGTTCTATCAGGAAATGCTTAGGCTGGCAGGAGATCCCAAGCACATTTCAGCAAGGAGAACAAGATTAACACAACACACCAGGGCTGCTTCTTGACAGCAGCACAGAATGGTGGCACTCAGCATTTCACAGGGACCTTAGAATCCCAAACAATGGAGCCTTTGATTGCAGCAATTAACATTTCTACACTTAGTGCAATTTGAGATGCAGAGATTCTTGTGGGCCGAAGAGACCCTTCTATAAGAATTAACCTGTCAGATACTGGTCAGGGTGGGTGTAGGTGAACAGAGTGCACACAGATCCATAAAGAACAGTTTTTGACTTTTCCAGAGCACCCAAATGTCAAGGAATAGCAATATCCAAATAAGCCTCACCTGCTACTAGCAACGCTTAATCTGAGCTTCCATATCCCTGGAACAATATTGATAAGACAGGCTCCAAGGACACCAACGTAAAAGGTAGCAGGAGGAAAAGCAGAAAGCAAAGGACAAGGTAAAAACTACGGAGTTCTGGCTCTTCAGATGTGTCTCCAGAGGAGCCTCCATTGAGCAGCACTAGTGCGATGCAAGCACGCCAAGATGCGGAAAAACTGGAAGGAAGCCACATCCAAGTCATGGAGAATATCCCTGTGTCTGTAATTGCTGTTCCCAGAGCTGCCCCCGGCGGGGTTCAAAGCTGGGCTAATCCTACTTTGCATATTCTATTAGAAACAGGGGCAGTGGAACTTGCTGCATGGTATCCAATTTTGCACGAAGCCAGAAGACACAGAGTTGGAATAGGGAAAATACAGGGGTCTGTAGGATATGCAAAAGCAATTTGGAGAAAATAGGCAGCTTACTTGGAAGAAGCAAAGTGGAAAAATACATCTGGAGAAAGCTAATCAGTACCAAAAAAAAAAAAAAAAAGTAATCTGAAAGTAATTTTTAACTTAATGAGAAAAGAAGACAAAAATTGATGCTAAACTGCCTGTCCAGACATTGGACAAAGTATCAGTGTCCTTGCTGGATTTTTTTAGTGAATGCCCATATTTGATTGAATAAATGTAATTTCTTGAGAAACATAAGATGGTGCGTGAAAAGAGCAGCTCTTGTATCAACCATCCATGTCAATACCTACCTAAAAATATGTGGCTAAGGTTCTCAAGAGTATTACAGAATGTTTTCGATACAGCAAGAAGTACCAGCGATTTGGCAGGACCAGAAATGAGTTACTTCTCTATTTTTGTGTAAATAAAATAAAAAGTAACCAGAACGGTACCACATAGCTAGTTTTCCACATGGCATACTATCAAATCAGCATTTTATAAATACTTTACACTGACTTAAGACGCTGCCTAAAACAGCGGTTGGTTCAGTCAGGGGCATCCATGAGAGTAGATGGCAAAACTCCCTTTACCAAAAAGCAATGTGAGATGTTTGTTGGGTGTGAACCTACCTTAATTTTATTCTTTCATGAGTAGAAAAATCCCCAAATTAAATGCTGCATGCTTCAGACAGACAAAATTCCCACAGAACTCCCCATCCAGTTTAGCGAAGGACACCAGGCTGAGCTGCTTGCATCTCCACAAGTACAACTGTACTGACAATTGCACCTCCTGAGGACAACGACAGCAAGATGGGGGGAGAATAACTACAAAGAATCCAGATGCAAAGGGAGAAGAGCAGGAGAGAGAGACAAATAGCCTGATTAATTTTCTGCACTTCACGTATGTGTAAAACACCTTCAGCTACTTTTCCCTGTGTTCTGTGATCCTGAGATGCTGCACACCTGAGCTAGTCCTGAAGTTTAAACAATAAGGAAATAAAGCAAACTGCATAATTGTTGTTTTGATAAGTTTCCTTTTAACTCCAAACCCCTGTTTTCAGATGCTAACAACACAAAGCCCTAATGCTCAAACCCACTTGACTGATCTGAAAAGCAGTTCAACATTCCATACCTCATCCAGCAAGACTGTTAAAATAATTAATGCTGTATTTGCTATGCAGACAAAGTGAGTATTTGCTAAGGAGTGAACACTCTTTTCTGACTTATTGAACTTGCCAATTTTTGCCATCAAGAGCAAAGCATGCAGCAAATCGAAACGTATGTCTGGGCCAACTTTAGAGATCTTGTCTCATTTATGCATAGGACATAAAGAGTGTTTTTCAAGTAGCTTTCCTGATGCCAGCTGCTGCAATGTACTTCCCATATCAGAATATTGTTTAGATTTATAAGTGATGTGAGTCAATGCAACAGAACTCTCGGTTCTCTAAAAAACAACGGCAGTGATAGAAGTGTCTACAATGTGGTGCCAGCACTGGGAAAGGGCCAGTGAAGTTTCCTGCAGTGTCAAAAACTGTTAGGAAATACGTGTCTGCAAAGCACCACAGTGCCACAGCCTCATCGCCCTTTACATCCAGCTTTACGTGCCACTCCTATAGTGAGGAGCAGGTGGAGGTGCAGGCAGCAAGGAAGATTCAGGCACCACAGAGAGTGAACGAGCACCTGCTTGAGTGCAGCTCTGAAAACACCGCATCCGCTCTGGTGATCTGCACAGGCCGGCTGGAATCATAGAGTCAATTTGGTTCGAATAGACCCTTGAGATCATTGAGTCCAACTGTAAGCCCAATACTGGCACTAAACCGTGTCCCTAAGAGTCTCATATTCACGTCTTTCAAACCCCTCCAGGGATGGTGACTCCACCACTGCCCTGGGCAGCCTGTTCCAAGGCCTGACAGCCCTTTCTGGGAAGAAATATTTCCTAATATCCGATCTGAACCTCCCTTGATGCAACTTGAGGCCGTTTCCTCTCGTTCTATCACTTGTTACTTGGGAGAAGAGACCAACCCCCTGCAGGCTCCAAGCTCCTTTCAGGCAGTTCAGAGATCAGAAGGTCTCCCCTCAGCTCCTGTTCTCCAGCTGAACCCCCCAGCTCCCTCAGCCTCTCCCATCACACTTGTGCTCCAGCCCCTTCCCCAGCTCCGTTCCCTTCTCTCAACTCACTCCAGCACCTCAAGGGCTTTCTTGTTCTTGCCCAAAACTGACCCCAGGGCTGGAGGTTTGGCCTCCCCAGTGCCCAGTGCAGGGAGGAAGGATTGCTTTGGCAGGATAAGCTCCAGAAGAAGTCAGCAGCACCAGAAGCTCTGGGAACACCGAGCCTTCTGCATTTGAGGCAGGGGAAGGCTCTGGGTTTATCGCTCAGCCCTGCAGCAAGTTCGGCCCGTTCTGTTCTGCAAACAAACCGGTTCTTCTTGGGGGTGCAGGGTAAACCTCACCTCACTGCAAAACAAGAGTCACTACTCACAGCGCCCTTACGGCTCCCTGTGCTCTGCCCTCCCCAGCACAGCCAGCCCCAAGACGAGTGCGAGCAGCTCAGCAACCCTGGAACACCCGAAGATCTGCTGACGAGCTGAGCCTTGTGCCAAACCAACAAATCAGCGAATGACGCAATCTGTTCTCCCTACCTTACGGACGCACATCTGGGAATGACTTCATAGGCTTCACTTCACAAAGCTCCCTCGGCACGTTTTCCAAGAGACAATCGCAGTTTGCACGTACCAGCCAGTTGAATTACAGGAGGTTGTCAAGAAAGTCCATGCCACCTCTAAACATATCTAAAATCTTGCTGTCATTCCCAATTTTGTTCCACATTCAGCATCTGCCATACCCCACAATGCAAACAGGAGCATTTCAGTGGCATGATGTGTAAGGATTCCCTGTACATACACGAACCTCCTTTCTCCGTTCTTAAAAGACTGAAGAAGCACGGGTGTAGACATTACAAAAAGGAGAAACAAATTCAGAAAATCCCACTTCCTTCTCCTAAATATAATGTAGTTCGTATTTGTTTATTTATTTTAAGAGCAGGGAAGGATTCTTTCTCCCTGGAGTTCTTCCCATCGGACCCAGATCCCCACAGTCAGCTCTTAGAAATATGTGCTTTCTTTTTCCTGGCTATAGTAGTTTGTCCTCTGTGCGGATTACAGGGCAATAAACTGGAAACCACCCTACAGCAACAAGGGTTGTGACTGGAGTAGACGGAGTATGGAGTACAGCTTGAAATTTAACCATGCAAAATCAGTTTTAACCTCAGTTTTGATGCTTTCTTATGCCTCTTTTGCATTATAAATGCATATTAGGGCTCTGCACACAGTATTTCCACTCGGTGTGTGTGACACCACTTAGAGCTGCAGCCTGAAAGCAGCAGCTGCCTGTTGATACAAACCCTCACGCTGGAAAAACAGGTGATAATGAATTCTTAAAGCATTTGCAAGTATTAAGCAACTACTCCACGAATTACCAGCAGCTGTTTCAAGAGCCCTGCCCTGCTTGCCACAGGTATTTATTTGAAGTATGATATACGCCCTGATAGAAAACACATGTGTAGACACGCGTGTACTGCCCCATAGGCCCTTAAAACTTCTGAACTAGGCCATGCAAGCAATTTGTTTGGTCATTTCAAAGCTGTCCACAGTGAAGCTTCCCATCACATCGAGGGAAAAAGGAGAAAAAAGAAAGAAAGAGAGTGAAAGAGCTAGAGAGAAATACCAGGGTCTGATTTTCTTGTCATTTTCTAAGCAAATCCTTAAGGTCATATAGCTGTTCAGACTTCCGACACTTCTAATATTCTTCTGATGTACATTTTGCTCGTAAAATCAGATTATATTCAGTCTCTGTCCCAGACTCACATACAACAGGAAGAGCTCCCCCCATCACATTTTCACAACAAAAGCACTTCTGGTATTTTCACTTACGACGCAGTTTTATCACTTTAATTTTTAAGGAATGTGTCACTGAAGCATTTTGCCCTCCTTATTCAGATAAATCATGTAATTTTTTGCTAATACTTAGAAAGATTCCATCTATGCAGAGCATTCATTGATGCTGTCTGAAATAATCCAGCTCTTTCTGCTCTGCTGTCGTATTTACAGCTATAGCTGCCTCCTTCAGTACGGAAAGGGAGGAACGGGGGCAAAAAAGTTGCTCAGGTTACAGAGAAAGCAGTGACACCATTAGATAAAGGGAAAGCACTGATTCTAAGATCGTATTTCTTCTGAATTAACTGCACACCAGACTGAGAATTCAGACAGCAAAGTAGAAACTCACAAAACAAACCAAACACGGAAATATCAAACAAACCAAACACGGAAATATCAAACAAAACAAACAAAACCAAAACAGTCTTAAATTTCTTCAAGCAGTTACTGCTACATTTGGAAAATAAAAAAATCCAACAACTCTCAGGCTCCACAAATCCCAGCTAAGAAGAATTCGCATCTAAAACAACTCCACGTCATTAGAAACACGGAATAACGCAGTGATCAAAGGCACTGTCAATACAATTACACTACATGGGAGGATAAGAGGGAGGCCTAGACAACTAACAGTGTAATTGGGTTAAACTGTAGGCTTGTTTTTAAATCCTGCAATTCACCAAGTGAGTGCTGCAGGTCGCATTTAACTGGGTCACCAAAACTTAGGCAAAAACCTACTAACTTAAGGCTAGGGAAGTGCTATTTGTTTGTCTAACTTTAGGCTACGAGATGTGCACACTGGGGAGTGTGAGCAAATCCACACAGGGAAGGGCAGGAATCTGGACCAGCAGATGGAACAGGTAAGAATTGTGCTCCTCGGGTTTTAGGAACCCTCTGCCCTTACAAATCGTTTTGGATTTTTTCCACTTAGTCCACATTTAGAAGCAACAGAAATTTGGTGGAAATGTAAGAACAGAGTAACTGCTGTGCCCTCCCAAAGAATGGGTAACCGCCTTGAAAACTGTATCACTATCCAGCCCCAGGGTCCTGACAACTATTTCACATAGTAATTTAAAGCAAATACCTTTCAGCAGGTGATTCTGCGTCCTGAAGTTCATCGAGGTCAGGGTTCTTAGGGTCAGTTGATGCAAGCAGTGATAGCTTTCTTTTGGCATCCTGAAGTGAGCTTTCGTCTTCCGAATTCATCTTGTTGGGCTGATTTTCAGCAGCAGTGGTATCTGTACATGCAGAATCCTCACCCTGCTCCATCACAGAAATGGCTGGAGAGTGATTTTTGTACAGGTCTGACTCCTGCTCTCCAGTGCTCCTGTTTAGAGCTAAGTCACCTTCACCAGTGACTAACATCCTTGCAGTACCTGTTTCAGGCATGTCTCCAGGTTTTTCTTTACCTATTTTTGCTGTGCTTAGCACTGTGTCGCTGTTTTCTTTTACATCTCCCTCAGCCACATTGCTAGATTCTAGTTTAAAGACAGTTTGCAAGCAATCTTCCTGGCTTACTTCGTTTTTCAAGTAATCTATTAACCCGTGCACATTCACTTCCTTTGCTTGCTGTGCATCTTGTGAATTTTCCGATGTTTCCAAGCATGTCCTATTTACTGGATCATCCTGTATCATCTCCATGTCACTCTGAGACTTAATGTCATGCATAAAATTGCTGTGAGTGTGCGTCTCCTGATTTTCCCCAGGTGACACATTGAAGTTGTCTGGCAATTTTTCATGACTGTAAGATCCTCCCGGGACAAGTGTTGAAGCTGCCATGTCAGAGATGCTCTCGGCAGCATCTGGATCACCGTACTCACATTTCTCCTGTTCATTTGGCTTAGGATCCTGGCACTGTTCAGTAGGAAGACTTACATCCTCTTCAGATGAAACTGGTTCTGCACCACCCTCTGTAATTAAGTTATTTCCCTCTGTAGTAGCAGCATCTTCTAAGTCACTCTCCTGCACATCGCCTGTGGAGATAACAGCTACCGTGGGTTGCTGCTTATTGTCAGAATATTCAGGGAAGTTCTCAGCAGCTGCCCCATCAAATGAAGCCGGTCCTTGCTTCTTTATCTCTAAGCTTATTAGCGATTCAGGATCACTGCCTCCAGCACACGCGTCTTCCTTTCTTTCCATCTCGCTGCTCTCTGGATGCTCCGTGGCTTTGTGCGGGTTTTCCAGAGTGCGTTCAGCAGGTGTGGTGCCATCCAAGCTGGGGACCACTTCTAAACAGCCACCGGGCTGCGTGTTTTTCTCAGCACCCTGGAGACTTGCTGGTGGCAGCTCTGCCGCCGTCTTCTCTTGTTGCGGAGATTTACCTTCGGCAGCTCTGCAGGAGTTCTCAGTAGCTAAAGACAAGTCTTGCCCCTCTGCTTCTGGGGTGCCCTCGGGAGCTCCTTCGCCCTCCTTGTTTGGTTCTGAAAAGTTCTCAGCACCGCACAGTTCTGCTGTGTCCTCGGCCACTGGACTCTGCTTGAAGCCTGCATGGTTTTCGGACAAAAGTTGGGGTAATTCAGCACTCAGTGTGCTGTGGACAGTTTTTTTAAATATCTGGCTGATCTGGTCCCTAAAGCCTGGGAGGCTGGAGCCAATGTCCAGAGAACTGCAAGTCAGAGCCTCATGCTCCCTTCCAGAGTTCTCCGCAGACTGCTCAGAAATGCTGATCTCTGCCCCAGTTATGTTATTATTCTCTTCTGAAAGCTCTTCCATTTTTTCTGAATTCCCAGGTTTCTCTAAGATCTTACCGTACTTGTCATCTCCGCAGATATTGGTTGCAATTTCCTCATTACAGCCTCCTTGTTTACCCGCAGATGAAAGGCTCAGCAGCTTCCCTTCTAGAGCACGGAGAGCGAAGAGAGACTCTGCTGAACTGTCACTTTGCTGTGCTTTGAAGTTTACCTCACTTTTTGTTTCTTTGGATTTAATTGCAGAGATCTCTTTCTTCAGCTTCTCACAATTGAACTGTGATAAGTTTCCCGGACCCTGCCCCAAATTTAAAGTGTCTGGCAGGGCTAAACTTCTGTCTCCATCACTCTGAAAACTTTGGTCTGCAGTATCTTTTTCATTCACACTCATACTCCCCACAGGGCTGTTTTCTGAATTTGCTGTTTTACCTGTGTTTACCCTGGGTGAAGGACCCAAGTGCTCAGACACCTGAGAACCTGCAGCAATCTGCAAACGAGAGTTTCCTTCTAAGGCGTTTTGGCGTGCTACAAATTCCAGCTCATTATTTAGTAATTCCCCTCCAGTGCCACTGTTCATACTGGTTCCAGTTTGCTGGTTGGGATGGCTGAGTGCAGAGGTCTGTGCTGTAAAATTTGCTTGACAGCAACCAGGCTCCTCTGGTGTCTTTTGAACACAGCTGGATTTGTACAACTTATCAGGGGGAATTACTTCCCCGTGTGCCTGTAATGGTGAAGGAGATCCTTGTGCCCCTGGACCTTTATCACTTTTCACGTTGCTTGTTTCTGTGACAGAAGCACCATCTTTACAACTCACCTCCGTGTTTCCATCTTTCCACATGATCCCCCCATCAGCAGTCAGACCTTCAATCTTTTCTGAGTTTCGTGCCATTAATGGCATTTTCCCTTGAGTTTCTGGATGGGATATTTGAGGCTCATTTTTCTCAGAATTATCAGAAGTACGTGCTATTTCTGTATCACTTGGCAAAGCCTGTGATATGTTAGTGGCACTTGCTGAATTCCGCATCCAAGGAAGGGCGTTTATAGCAGCAGCACAGCTCTCACCAGTGTTATCCTTTATCCAGCATACGCTGCCTGGCTGTTCATTCTTGTCAGATTCTTTAGAAAATGCATCGGCATGACACGCTGCTTCGTGCTGACTAGCTGAGATCAAAGAATTATTATCCTGCTCGGGCTCGTTTGAGTTTTGCTTACTGCGGCAGTTTTCTTCTGCCTTGAGATCAGTTTTGTTTTGCTGGTCGCAATCTTGCAAATTAAGCATGGTCACACCAGAAATATTTTGCCCGTGTTCGCTGCTGCACACACCCCCTAACACCAGGGCATTGCTTTTATCCCTCTCCTTTGCTTTTGCCACGTCGGAGTCGCACGGAATCGGTGCTGCACCTGGCACAGGAAAGTCTTTATTAAGGTTGTTTGAAATGTTTAGAGGTGTTTCTGGTATGTTGCTATGATCATTTAGGTCCAATGGCCATTCAGGTTTTAGAGCCCTTTCTTTGTGCCCCCGATCACCTGCTCTTGTGACAGTTGTCAGGCTGCTCTGCTGCTCCTGTTGCTCGTCTCCTGTATTTGAAATCCAGTCACTGTCACCAGCAACAGGCGGTGACTTCTCCATTTGCTCTGCTTGGGGAAGAGCAGCTGGAACATCTGCATTTTCCCGCAGCTCTCTGCTGCTGCACCCCAGGGCCTCCGAGGAGCCGCATGTGCCACTCTCAGAGGGGCAGCAGTTTTCATTGACGTGGCCGTCACCCCCGTCCTCCTCGTTAACCTGCTGAGGAGTGAGATCTGAAGTACCGACCACAGCTTGGGAGGTTTCTGAACAAGCCATTGCCGTATCTCTGTGACCTTCTGTAGCTACTTGCTCCAGCGTAGCTTCCATCGCCACATCTGATTCGCACTCACTTTTCAGTGCCAAACCTGTGTCCTCCATTAAACTTTTCAATGCAGTTGGGTGCTTCTCCTGTTGAACAACCTCATTTTCTTTACCATCCACAGCACTGCCTGGTCCTTGCTCTGGATCCCTGCAAGGCACATCAGCAACGTGACCAATCTGGTCTTTGTTTTCTGAAACCCGTGAGGCCTCCTCAGTTTGTACAGCCACACGATTCACAGGCCCTGCCAACTCATTCAAGCCCTGCAGCTTAAGTTTTGATTTGGACATTTTTGCACTTTCTTCTAGCGTGCTATAAGTTTCTGTTTTTTCTGGACTCTCCAATTTGCATTCAGATTCTAACACAGTTTCTCTAGCAAAAGCCTTTTCCCAGGGTTCATCCTGCTTACTCTGCTTAATATTATTGTTCTGAGGGTGGAGGAGCGGTGAACTGTGTGCACTGGCTAAACAAACCTTTTCAGCCCCGCTACAGCCTGGCTGGCCTGAAGTTTTGTCTTCTGCCTCAGTATTAAAGCAATCAAAACTCAGCGGACATTCTTCCCTTGGAAACTGTGGTGAAGCCACAAGCTTATTCTCCAGGTCATCCGTGGCAGCTGTTTTCTCTTTACTCACGTGTTGTTCAGTTTTGCAACCAAGAGTCCCTGCATTTTCTTCGGGTGATTTAAAGTTACTGCGTAAATTCAGAGGCTTTCCACCAGCTTCTTCCTGTAGGTCACCTGTTGAAGTCTTTTCACAAAGACCGAATTCTTCAGGATTGTGCTCCAAATGGGTATTTTCTGTGTCCTGGTCATGGCTACTAACAGAGTTCAATAGTTGTCTTTCTGCCCCGCTTGACCCCTCAGGTAATCCACTGGTTTCTGTCACTTGTGCCTCCTCTGTTCTCATTTTGGTTTTTTCTCCTATTAGACTTGCCTCTGTTTCTTTTTGATTCAGCTCTGTGGATCTGCTCAGAGAAGTACTTAATGCATATTCTTCCAGTAATAATCTTTTATCTACCGGGGAATTTTCCTTGGTGGGACTGATAATGCTTTCTGTTTCAGAAAGTGTGGTGCTTTCTCTAGACACATCATCAGCTTTCATAATTTCATTGCTACCGGCTTCTTCTTTTGGGCTTTCAGTCCTGACAGCCGATTTTTGTTCTTCTTCTCGCTTAAATGATAAAGGTGCACTGAAATGCTCAGCACTAACAAGCTCATCCTCCTTTTGAAGCTCCCTTTGAAAAATGGGTTCGTTTTTTTCAGAGGCTGTTTTCACTGCTTCACTCCTCACTGCATCTTGAGAGTCATTTCCAGGCACATATTCCCTCGAAGGCTCTTCAGATTTTGGTACCAAGAAGAGATTTGGAGGGTTAGAAGGCAATTCTGACATTAAAGAACAGGCTTCTGACTGTTCCCCTTTGCTTCCAGATAGAGCTGGGTTTGCCTCATCCTCTTTAGCCGTTGTTGCAGCCCCCATCTGTAGATGACAGACTTCACTGATCTCAGCGAAGCCCTGAACATTCACAATTGCTCCAAATTTTTCACTGTCTGAGCCTCCTGTTGCTGGATAATTTAGGATTAAGGTTTCCTTTTTCATTAGCAGACCCCCTCCACCATCTGTGTCCTGTCTACCTTGCTGCATTACAGTTTGAGGCTGACCTACTTCCAAAACTCCTTGCTCCTGAGCGGTAAAATAATCCCCTGCTTCTTTACCCTGGGGAAACGTGCTGCCCTGGGCTTCCCTCATGTCACCCAGCTGCTCACCCTGCCAGAGCGATCCTAATTCACTCCAATTCGTTTCCACAGCTCCTTGCGTTTCTGTAATTGCTCCAGGAGGGCTGGGCTCCAGGCTTGGGTTTCTGGGGTCAGTCTCACTGTTTTCGTTATGAGTGGCAGCAATATCATCACATTTTGGGCCTCTGTCCACAGGTACGGCGTGTGCCCTTCTTTTTTCTTTGTTGTCCGCTGGACCTGGGGATGGCACCGCTTCATCGCAATTTGAGGTTGGTAACTTGTCATTGCTGCTGGTGAGATCTGCTGTGACGTGTTCTTTGGCAGTTTCTGCTGAAGGCACCGGGGCAGGCAGGCTTTCCTCTCTTGCTTCAGCTGCCCGCTTTAAGAAATTAGAGCTCGTTTGTCCTCCATGTTCTTGAAAGATCCTGTTCTGTCCCGTCACCTCTGAAGACACCACGCTTGAAGTTGGATTGGATAAATCTTCAGCACTGTAGCTACTGGTGCCTTCATTACTGATGCTGCCAACAATGGAAATGTTTATTTGTTTCACGTCAATAAAGATGCAAAGAATATGAAGCAAAGAATAAAAACAATTCATGCCATTGACATTTCAAAGCCATGCAGTACATGCACTGAGAAGCTGATAATTTGCTTTCAGGAGCTAAACCATCAGACACATATTACAGTGATTTAAATGCTCATCATTCTGGAAAATATGTTTCCAGTCTTACCTGACAGCCACCGTGCTCATGACCAAAATTAAAGGTGGGGAGAGGGGACATACATCTGACAAACTAAAGGAGCAACATGGGGAAAAATGACAAAAATACTGGAAAAAACCACCAGTACCTCAAAGAAAGGTTTTTAATTTCTGCTTCTATGAGACTACTTTGTCCAAAGCTAAAGGCTGTGTGATTTACAGTAACTGCTGTTATCTGGCGATACTTCTCTTGTGTAGCAGATTAAGAAGGGCCCATCTGTTGAATGTTTTCTCCAGCTAATCAGCACAGTCGGTTCTCTCCGAAAGGTGAAAGGTCTCACCCTGCCAGATGACGTTGCCATACAATGACACACGCCCTATGAGGTCATTTTATTGCTTTATTGTTTTATTTCAGTGCATATAAGCTATAACCCTTTGTATGATCTCTCTCCCCACCCATCAAAGATCAGATAGAATAAATGGAAGTAGAGATGGTGTGTGTGCACTAACTGCAGAGAAGGAGAAGTTATTATTAATATTTTTCACATGCACTGTGTGGACCTCAGTTTCCACATCCAGGTTTGTAGGTGATTAAATAGTTTAACCTTGTTCTCTCCCTCACCTCCCCTGGGAAGTCTGGGGATATTTTCACTGCCTCAGAGAAAACAGAGTGAAATACCAATTCTAAACTGAACACAGAATTGTACCTAGGAGCAAGGGGCATAGTTTACTTGACAAGAAATTCCAAAGCAAGATACAAGCAGCATCTTTCCCCTTCTCTGCCCAAGTTTTACACACAAAACACTTGATGGAGAAGTGAGTCAGCGCCCAGATGTCAGGTCCCTGCGGCTCGGGTCTATATTAGGTCCTAAAAACCTCCTTCAGAGTCATTATAATAGAAAATTATAGAATCACAGGATAGTTTGGGTTGAAGGGAACTTCGAAGCTCCCCCAGTGCCCTCCCTGCTGTGAGCAGGGACATCTTCAGCAGCTCAGGTTGCTCACAGCCCCATCCAGCCTGGCCTGGGATGTCTCCAGGGATGGTTCATCCACCACCTCTCTGCCCAGCCTGGGCCAGGCTCTCACCACCCTCAGTGTCAAAAATTTCCTAGTCCTTAAAGAGCTATTGAAATTTGCCTATATTTAGGGTAAGCCTTAAATTCAAGGTAAAATATCCGTACCATACAATTAATTTACAGTTTAAACAAATTTCAGCAATCTTTGGCATCAGCTTGTAAATTTAATTTATAACACCAATGCATTTTATTTTAAAATTCTTTTGCCCTTTTTTTTTTTTTTTAGGTTTTCCTAGCACATGATAAACACCTATCCATACAAAACTTACTGACACTGGGAACAACACAAGTGGCAATGCAATATCTGGTATTTGCTGGATCACTGACAGCATGGGGCATGATGGGTCATGAACAAACAATGAGGAGATGCCAGGAGGCTTTCCCTAAGGAAGGAATAGAATTTATCATTTCACATTAACTTTGCACTCAGGGACTCTTAATTAGAAAAGGAGGGGCAGAAACCACAACACTGAGTTGGGGGGGGAAAGTGAGAGTCAATTGCCATTCCAGCTTTTTGTTTGTGTTGCACGTTTGTCTTCTTACAGATTAAATTGCTCTTTAGCAGTTGTGTGCCCAGGGTTCTCCAACCTGGAACCACGCTGCTGTCAGAGACATGGTGTTCAGGGCAAGAAAAAAGGTGGGTGCAGGTTAGAGGGAGGTGAAGTCTTTTAACCTTTGTAAAACTGAGTGTCAGAAAAAGTAGAAAACACCACCTACAGTTACAGTTTCTCCTTATCACCTATCTTTAACCTACAATTCTTTACTCGTTGTTAATCCCATTTGTCAACTGAGTTAGAAAAAGCACGGTAATAAATGTGGGATTGAAACATTGTTAGCGTTCATCATAGAGACCATACATCATTATATATTTGCATTTTGCACATTTCAGCTGACTGAAATTTCTCTAAGATCTTTACAGATGTTACTTTGTTACATTAGATTTCTATTTGCAACTATTAAATATGAAACAGTTTCAAACATGTCTGCAGCAGTTAAGATTTTTGAATACAATTGCTAAACCCATGAACACTCTGCTGCCATGCTGAGTAAAGAGTCATAGTAGTAAATCTGTGACGTCGCAGGTTCAAGGGCAGATAAACTGAGCTATTCAGCATTATGAACCAACTAATACAATTTTTCTGGTGTTTGATAATGTCAAAAACTTTTTCATTTTCCTCAAGAGTGGATGAAGGAATTGGGACAACTTTGTAATTAATGTGTGCTGAACAGGATTAAAATGGTGGTGCTGGCACATGCTGTGACAGCAACTTAAACTATGGCTTTTAGGATGAAGTAGTACACATTCACTGTCTGTGCTACTTCAGCTAGCTGCAATATTTTACTCGGGACACAACAGAGACTTAAAAGATTCAAGTTTCCAATCGTAATAAGATACATCCGCACTGGCCTGTTCGGATATCTCCATTTATCTTTATCTTTTTAATGTAGGCAGCAAAGAAAACTACACAGGGAACATATCCTACATGTTACTTTTCATTTCTTGTAATCTTTTCTGTCTGCAAGACACTGCTGGGGTGAAGCAAACATCTGTTGGGAATGCCTTAAGCACAGTTGATCTGCTTTAGGGCAGAAGGATGGACTAGATGACCTCTTAAGCTCACACCTAGTCCCATTATCTTCCACTCTTTCTAAAGGGAATAACACTATAGGGAAATGACACCACATACTGAAGATAATTCCCTCGAGTAAAACTCAATCTACATAAAAATGTACTAGTAATCAATAATTACTTGCAGAGAACATGTATTTTCAGACAACCCATTCAGTGTTATCAACATGAAGCTATAACCCTAAAAGTTGGGGTTTTTTAAATACAGGAAAGTAAAATATGTTCTCTTTTGTGGTTACTTGATCTCTTTTGTTTGTAACCTGAACTAACTAGCTATTTTTAAGGGGAAAAAAAAATCATTCATATTTAAAATAAAACATGCAAATGACAAAGCATGAAAGAACATCAAAGTTCCTCATAATTCCTGTACAGGACACGAGTCATTTTGCTAGAAAAAAATGCTGGACGTATTTTATGATATGTTAAAAGAAAGAGAAAACGCAGTCATGCAAAGACCTAGGTGCATATGTAACTTGAAATATGCAAGTGTCCCATTGCACTCAGGAGTTATCAAAGGGAACTTTTGCCTTATCTTAAGAAGTTAAGCACACAATTAAGGATTTGCAAGCTCAAGGCCTTAACATACTGATATGAATGCTATCCTTCCAGTCACAACATCAACTAACAATGAGTTAAATCTTTATATGTGTAAAGTGCTTGTTTTGCATAAATAATTACTGAGAAACGGCTTGTTTGGAAGCACATTGCCAGTTTACCAATTAATTTTTAATTCCTGTAGTTATCCTCTTCCACCTTCAAAATCTATTGTGGCAAGTTCAAATTATCCTGGAACAAATTAAAGAGTACTGCCCAGTTACTGAGATGTTTATTAGGACAGCACCGCCTGGTTTGTGTTTAGGGCGTGAATCTATAAAGGATGTTAAGAAATTGATGATTTACGGTGCATTTCCCGTAAATACTTCCAGATTAAAAGCCATACCCGATCTACCAGCCTGAAATTGCAACTTCCATTACTCTGTTTTGCCATCCATAGCAAAGGCAAGGGGACAGAAGATAAAACCAGCAGCAGCGAGACAAAAACTCTTTGACTGGTGTTTACTATCTGCAGGGAAACTGGAGGGGTTGGGGGTAGAAATACCCAAAGATGTTAAGCCTGCTTGATAAACAACAAGAAATGATGTTCCAACAACAGAAAATCGTAGATAATTTGATATGTCCCTTCCTTATTCCTTTGCTTTCCTTCTAAAACATGCAGTATCTGTTGAAAGAACAGGCAGCCTTTCCAACCCAGTCGCGCTTGAGAGGGAAAAACAGCAAGTGCTGAAGCCGATGGAACCCAGAGGTCACGTATGGCTGCCATCCATCCTGACGTAACCCCCAGCCTGAGTGATTGTATTCCCAGGAGGAGGAGAGCCTGAAATCTGAGGATGAATTTAGCAAGCACTGAAGGGGACAAATGCACAGGCAGCTCTGCAACTGTGGTACACTCAGAGCTGCTTCTCGAATGTTTCTGTTCTCTTTCCCCTGACACACGAGAGATCAGCGTCTACGTTTTGAGTTTACACATTTGGACACATACTGGAGGACTTAACTTCAAGAATCCGGCACTTCAATCTGTCCCTAAGAGGTCCTGAAAGTTAATTAGGAACATGGAAATAATTTCCGCATCCCCTTTAAAAGAAAAAAAAAAAAGAAGGCAGAGTTTTAGAGGCAGAGCAAGTCACTATTCAAACTTTTCAGTGTAAACAAACACATGAGAAATCCATCATCGCTAAAGGGCTGCTAACAGCAGCCAGCTTCCTCCGCCCTCCCTGCATATCTAAGCTTTCAGGAAAAAGTGAAGCAGGAATAATGATCTATATGATCCTCCTGGGAACTCTCCTCCCTTTCTCCCCCCACCCTCAACCACTTTTCGCCTCCGTGTTCCATACACAGAACAAAATGCCGGGCCTGCAATATTTTAAGTATGACCGAACTAAATCATTCTAACATTTAAAAAGGAAGCTGTACTACTGCTGCAGTGAGCAAACATGGCCAGATCCTCAATTCCGGTTCCATAGCCAGCTCCTGGTCCCTGTCGGAGATGTCTGGGGGGTCAGCAGGCAGCACGGCACCGAGCGGAGGGCCCCACGGGACGTGCGGCAGCTCCAGCAATGGCTCTGGGGGTCCCACAGGATCTGTGCTCAGCACTCGAGGTGGGAGAGCAGCCAAGTTCATCCATGAAAAGCTCTTATTCCCCTGAACAACTACTGGGTGTGTACCTTTTAGTAGAATCATAGAATAGTTTGGGTTGAAGGGACCTTCCCAGCTCCCCCAGTGCCCCCCTGCCATGAGCAGGGACATCTTCACCAGCTCAGGTTGCTCAGAGCCCCGTCCAGCCTGGCCTGGGATGTCTCCAGGGATGGTTCAGCCACCACCTCTCTGGGCACCTGGGCCAGGCTCTCACCACCCTCAGTGTCAAAAATGTCTTCCTTATATCTACTCTGAAACCACCTTCTTTTAGTTTAAAACCATCTCTCCTTGTCCTATTGCAGCAGGCCCTGCTAAAAAGTCTGTCCCCATCTTTCTTATTGGGCCCTTTTAAGTACTGACAGGCTGCACTAAGGTCTCCCCAGAGCTTCTCTTCTCCAGCTGAACCCCCAAACTCCCTCAGCCTGTGCTCCCAGCAGAGCTGTTCCAGTCTCGGATCATCTTGGTGGCTCCTCTGGCCCCTCTCCAACAGGTCCATGTGTGTCCTATACTGAGAGCTCCAGAGCTGGACACAGAAACCCAGGTGGGGTCTCACCAGAGCAGAGGGGCAGAACCACCTCCCTCTGTGTGCTGGCCACGCTCCTTTTGATGCTGTCTCTGCTTTTTCCTAAACCTGCCAGCTAAAAAAGGGCTTTTCTGGGGTAGAGTTGTCCAGCTAAGGATTCCTCAGGCATTTTCCTCTGTGTGTGCACAGGAAGGCACCATTACATCTCACGGAGACACTGAGGCAAAGCCCGAGGCTTACTGACTATTCTAGCTCTTCAGCGTTTTTATTTCACGTGGAAGGTTTGCACATTAATTGCTGACGGTGTTGCTTTTCAGCATACAGGACTAGCGAGAAACAGGTGAAAAACCTTGGACCGAAACAGTATTTTAAAATAAGAACTAGACATTGCAAACTCTAAACCGTAAGAATTTACAAGTGATGGAAACAATTTCAGAGAATTTCTGGAGGATGGAAGAAAGACACCTAGAAGACTGGAAAAAAAAATAAGTGTGGTAGTTTTCCACAGTTTGCCACTCCATCCCAAGATAGTAGGCCATACACTCTGAGATTGTAAGAGTTCACTTCAGGGTGGAAAAGATGTGTTCAAAGCAGCACATGGGAGTGAGTTAAAAATAAACAGCCTGGAATCTGAAACTTCAAAGATTTTCCGTTTATTGTCTTTGTTTCTATTTTGGCAGGATATAACTTAGAAGCCACCCCAAACAGGCATGTGGCAGCAGCTTCAGGAGCAAGGCTAAACAAAAAGTAATTGCCTGAGCTCCTGCCCATCTAATTTGTTTCCTGAAACAAGAATCTCATGAATCCCTTCAAACGGACTCATCCACGTAACGTTCAGTTCACAAGAGTCATAATTTTGCGTGCTGAAGCGTGAAAAAGTTTTAGCCAGCACTAATCTAAGTCTAAGTGTTCTCAGTACTTAGATTTTGAAAAGTGATCCCCAAAGAACTGCAGCTATGCCATTTTTGAGTAACGCATTTAAAAACCACGCAAATTGGTCACAGAACTATATAGAAATACCTGTGCTAATATTAAAAAAAAAAAAAAAAGGCAAGACTGTATTTGCTGCAGCCAAACCACAAATATTCAAACCTCAAGATAAGAGACCTCACCCCACAGTCTCTGTTACTTTGACCCATGCTAACACCAGTTTGGAAGGCCTAATATGCTGGGTGGGCGACAGCGTAGCCTTCTGTTAATTACCTGTACTCAGCCCATTGTTTCAAACCACACCAGTGTGTAACTACTTGCTTCTTAACTCAGTCTGCCAAAAGGCACATGCAGAAACTGCTGACACTAATGTAAACCATCGCACACCACACCTCAGCTCCAGCGTTTGTTATTTTTCCATTCATGCTTCGTGCTCCTCATCCTGCTCAGAGCTGGAGCCTCCACTTGTGCTTCCACTGAAATCCAGACCCACAGAGAGGAAAATTATCTGGCCACATGAATTCTGGCTTCAGATCAGACTCTATTAACCAGTTATTTCTACCACCACTAGAGTAGGAAGAAGAAAGACACTTGGTACTTTGAGATTAAAAACTAAAATACTTCAAAAATGTGCTGTTGTGGGTCCTACAGTATCAGTACTCACTACAGCAGGTTTTGAAAAAGAATAACAAAGATACAATAGTTTAAAAGTTAAATTCTGCTCTGTCCCAGTATGCCAAAATCAGCATATAGTTTTGCAATATGTTGAATAGATTTCTGCATTCTCAAGGGAGAGTCTGCCAGTAAGACAGGCCACAAACTTTGCCAGCCCAGGGGTGTGCGGTGTTGCAGGTCTACGTACACAGCCTAATACTCATCATTTTGCAGCTTCACAAACAACTCTAATTTGCAGCAATGTTACTCGTGATAGGCTTCCATTCAAAATTCAGCAGTTACCAGCACTCATCTTTTCCCTCCCAACTCTCTTTCGCCCTTTCCGTAATATAACCTGCATGCTGATAAGAACAGCAGAAAAAGACTCTTCTATTGTCACAAATTGCAGTTGATCACATTTTAAGTAGCTGACACATATATACATACACATACAACATAGTCATTATGCACAATACTGTCGAGAGAAACTATAAGCTAGAGGATACATATATTATTTCTTAACCATAATAAGAAATGGACAAAATATGCATCTAAAACTCTCTTCTGGTCCAAGTTTACCTCACTACTTCAAACTCATTTTTTTTCTAACTAGTGCAAATGACATCTGTGACATTCCTCATTTGACATGAAAATGGAGAGACACTCTCAAAGACAGGAGGAACTCATCTGAGGAAGATGTTTCATGTATAGACCTGGTGCTATTAATATATATAGTCAATTGATGCCACATTGGAAGAGAAACAGTCATACATCTCTAGGAAAGAAGCGCAACCTTTCATCGCTTTAAACTTCAAGTCAAAATGCCTTTATGATTGTAAATTGACTTTGCAGTCTTAATCTTGCTCAGACTTTATTTTCAGTAGATAACTAGGATGTGCCAGTGGCAACCTATTGAACTGGACAAGCTCTATGACACAAACTACTCCTTCCATAAAGTAAGCTGCTTTTTCTTAGTAAGTCTTTTTAGATTATGTCATGTCTCTAAGTTTCCCTGAAATTTCTCTGAAGCGGTCAATTGTGACCTTACTTAGTACATGCACTTGGACTTAAAACTGTCAGAAACTGCTGCATGAAATCAATAATTTCATGCTTAATCTTCATAATTTCTTACTAAAAAAGAAGAAGAAGGAGGAGAAGAGTTCATTGCCTGGGATAGCATCAACTTAACAGCATTTGGAATATTTTCCTTGACTGTTGTTGGTTCTTGTTTTTCACTTCTCAAGTTTCCATCTTTTAAAGACAGTGACAATCAGAAATGGTAGCTGGGGTTGGCAGAAACAGAAAAAGGCTCAAATCACACATCCACGCTTGAAAAGGATGCAGCAAATCTTTCTGCAGTGAATTCCCCAATCATAAAGAAAATATGTGAAAAAACTTTAAAAGGTGCCCACAGCCTAAAAATCCTACACATTTATCAGCAAGTTACTGGTATTCCTTCTAAATGGTATTTGTCATTCTATCCCAGGTAACATGGATGATCTGGAAAGTATTCAGCCCTACATTAAAATCATGCTGGTGTTAGATAATTTCTTCATTGCAGCAGATTAAAACTCTAGTAGCATGGGAAAATCGGAGTAAAAAGTGTTAACACTTCAGACAAAACATTCCCTTAGGGATATTTAATAAAATCCAGATTACATTATCTTCTGCAATCCTTAATAGCACTGGAGAATACCTTAACTCTGAAAGTAGTTCTATTTATTTAATCAGGTGAATTTAAAGACATTTAGAAGAGTGCAATGATAATAAATGTTAGCTGGGTTTGTAATTTTTAGTAGGATTATTATACAGAGCCGAGCACGGCATTTTGCAATTGTGTACATCTTCACATTCACATATGACTACAAAAAACTTCGATGTTTCTCTGTCTCAGATGAGAGTTTATTAGTGTGAGCAGAAAGCATGGGAAGTTTAGGTCAGGGGTTACTACAACAGCTGGAGTCTCATTTAGAGCTCTGCAGTAAGGCGAGAAAGTCGGTTTGGTAACCAGTGAGCAGCCTTGTTTGGTCAGGTTATTGCAAAGACTGCATCATCACCACCCATCAGGATGGCAGATTGGGAAAATCAGTTATGGAAGAACAGAAATGTAACGAACATTCCCCTTGGCTACCAACAGCACCAGGGCTTCAATTCTGTTCTCAGAAAACAACTCCATTTCTTACCTTGTGGGTGCTGGAAGGGACGGGGATCTGCTCTCAGCCAGTTGCAGAGCAGCAGGAAGAAGATCTGAGACATCCTGACCTCCAGATCTTTCTGTGCTGTTTTCCTGAGGGCTCCTTTGTAAACCGTGCCCATTACCAGGAGACTGGGCTAATTCTGAATCTTGTGGAGTGCTCTAGAATGAAAAAAGGAACAATATTTAAATAGCTACTGCTGCTTTGGAGTACAGGGAATTTTGGAGAATACATAAGCATAAAGAGTTTTATTCGGCCCACTGATGGACGATTTCTGTGGTAGATTTCACTATTTTGATGGAATTTTCAGGTTCCAAAGCCAAACCATTTTTTTTTTCCTTAGTGACAGAAAAACAGAAGGAAGTGGTTGAGCCAAAAATAAATACTAGGAAAAGAACAGGGAGAGAAGAATGCAACAATTGTTCTAAAGCCTTTACCAACCCAAGGAGGGTATCATCTTCTCTTTTTCCGAGCCTGGCAAATGCTTCCTTGCTAAGCAAGTTTAAAATGAGAAAGGATAGAAACAAGCTTTGACACTCAGAGTATTAGCAGTATCTTTGGAGTGGAGTGAAGAGATAAAGCCAACCTCAGCCAAGACCCAGCACTTGAACCCGAGTCCAGATTCTTTCCCTCCCACTTCAGCACAGCTCAGAGTGTCTCTGACCTGAAACGCAAAGCCTGATCCCCACCGCTCTGCCTTTCCACAATAACAGCTACTGCCAATTTTGCAGCTGCTGTAGTAATGGCTATAGAAATGCTATTAGACAAATGTGGGAATGCTGCATCACCTCTTCTCTAAGGTAAATATTTACCCAGGATCTTCATGCAGAGACGTGCCTTTACATGAGCGTGTTAGCTTTATTTTGTTCCTATTGCAAGCTTGGTTTTGCTCCAGGAGGAAGAGAGTCCTGTGCAAGTGTCAGGCTGCTTACAACAGGTAGTGGCACCTTTCTGTTGAATTTTTTGTTTTGGTAGAAGTGTCTTTAGAAGGCACAGAAGAGCTGGTAAGAGCTGCTTTGAACAGTAGCTGAGGGTGTTCTTCAAGTATAACAAAAGAACTTGAGAGAAACAATTAAGTGTAAAAAAAAGTAGTCTAAATGAGAAACTCCATTTCAAATCCTCTGGCACATCAAGCAATAGTGAAAGAGAAAGAAAACTGCTTAATCAGGTCACCCTCAACATACATTCACTGTTGTTTTGATTCTTAATTGTGACTGTAAAAAGCCTAAAGCACACATAATGTAAAGACACATAAATGTATGTACTGATGACAGGGGAACCACTTCAGAATAATACCAATGAAATGCACAGCACACAATTCCAACTAATCTCTTAGCGTTTTTTTCACTCTCAGCTTTCAGGTTTATTTTGCTCTAGAAGTGGCTGTTGTTCCCAAAACTGAACATGATGAACTCTCACACAACCAAAGGTTCCTTGTGATCAGAGCCAGGAATGAGAGACACCCAGTGGACAACAACAGCTCATGTAACCAGCAACCCGGGAGGTCAGGACGTACTCAAAATACAAAAAGACTTCCCTCAGACTTAAGACAAACTTGATTAACTCTCATATCCCCTGCCTTTCCCTGGAGGAACCCCTTCACTACAGCTCTGTTTGCAGAAGTCTCCTTTATCTCACCGCTTTCCACTGGGATAGACCAAAGGCTCTTCGTTTCATGATTATTAAACACTTACCCAGCATGTGCTGACATCTGGCATTCAGAATATTTATCTAAGTGTATATGTTGGCCCCGAAACCACAGTATATGGACAAAAAATACTAGAACATCAAGATTTACACAAGGAAATTTGTTTCTTCCAGCCAGAATATATATATATATATATATATATATATATATGTAGTTTAGTTGGCTTAGAGGGCTCTGTTTTGCTTTTGGTGCTACATTTTGGGCAGCCTTCCTTTTGTTTCAATGAGAAAGTTTGCAGTGAGAATTTATTTCAGCATGTGTACATGTATGCAGGAAGAACTACAAAAAAAAAAAAGCATTAGTGAATTAATAATCAGGAAAAAACCCCAACCAACCACAGCAGTGACTTTGGGGGCCATATGTGATCACACTGGAGCACGTCTGTGGCCCACCTGCCACTCATAGACAACCACTGTCTGTACCCCAAAACCTCCCCTGCTTGTGCAATGATCTTCAAAGAACGCAGCAAGACAAGGTTCAGGTATTTACATCTTGGCAGAAGAGGAAATTCTACTAGATGGACCCAACCAACCCCATGGAAAGTCAGACTTGAGAGCCTTGACTCGCCAGGGAAGCAGGACAGGGAAAGCATTGGGTTGGGATCTCACAACAAGGCATGCGAGGCAGCCACGGTCCCACACTCTTGATCAGTGTATCACGTCTTATTGCTCGAGCTCCAGCTGGGTCAGTCTGGGAGATGGGCCACGAATGAACGTCTCACAGGAGCAGCCAAAAGCGGCATAATTTTCAGGCCATTTGTAGACTCGAATGACCTCCTTTCCTTTCCCAACAAGACCGGGAGGGTGGAGAGAACCACACAAAGAACCTCAAGAAATGAGGCCAATTTACAAATTTGTCCAGATGCCTCCAGCAGTTGGCAAGAGCCGTGAGAACAAATTCTTTATTTTCCCTCCTTCCTATAATACTACCACCATCTCAAATTTTCCTCAGCTGGTTTGGCTGCCAGGCAGGAGCAACACCTCACGGCTCTCTTCAGAAGATGAAGAGCTGTGTGCTTTGTCTCCTTCTTCTAAAGCCTCTCTCATCTTCCACCGCAGAAAGGAACACAGCAAAGAACTAAGTTATTAACCTACCGCACTCTTAGTACCCATTGCTTGTAATTAATGTCTTGTTCACAAGATCAGCCACTTAACTCAAAGGGCTCCTTTAGGTTACAATCCCCTGTTCTACTGACCTGCAGCCACCCCACTTTTGGAGCCACAACATAACAGGGATGCCTCCTGCACGCAAATCCCTAAAGTAAAACTGCTTTATGTGCAGAGAACAGGCATCCTTTGGATGCCACCCACAGCCATGGATCCCACCAGCCACATGATAACATCATCAGCAACACAGACTCAATTATGGCACTAGAAAGAAACACTACTTGTCAGTCTGTCATGCAACAAATCCCATAGGGCATTGCTACCAAAGCTCAAATAGCATTAACAAATATTAATACAAAGAGACTTAACTCAGTGGTTACACCTGGTAGGTACTTACAAGTCAGCAGTGCAATTATTCCAGGACAGTTTCAAACCATAACATGGAACGGGGTTAATTTGTCATTGACTCCCTTCACAGAACACTTTGGGGCCAGAATAATTTTGGTAGAAGTTTGCTGGATTTTACTTCTACTATTCATCTCCATAATTCACAAGTTAACTACATCTTACAGACATCTATGTGCCTGCTATACATGGACACCCCATCCAAACTGGGATGTTTCCACACAAGACACAGAGAAGGACGCACGTCCCAGTGATTTTATTTGCTGTTACACCCGATCTTAATATCCAAAGAAAAACAGAGGGGCAGATTGAGATGACAGGGAGAACAATCACAACAAAACTGGTTAGTTACGTGCACTGTTTTGAAGACTACTTTTAATATTTTCCATAGGTTGTGTGGGAGAGACTGGTGAGGTTTTTTCATTCTTTTTGCATTTGACTTGTCTTGTTTTGAAATAATTGTTGTGCTTTCAGCAATCTAATGTTTAAGAAGCTGCAGTTCATCTCCCAGCTACCTCTAAGCAACTGTCACTGGCCACAGAAAAATCTGATTCTTGTTCTTGCAATTCCAAACATGACCAAATTTAACATACATTAAAACAACCTTTACGACGTAGCTCCTGTTGGAGCAGAGAGGAGTCGGAATTGTTGACATCCCTTTTTCTTTCTTTCTTTCTTGTCTGTCAGATGTCCGAATGATCAAAAAGTGAAGTTGCCCCCTTGCCTAGTCAGGCAAGAGCACACATGGCCAGGAAAGTATATTTTCAAAAGTTGCTCAAAGGAGGATTTAAATAATTTTAAATAAACCTTGCTGTAAATATTTTAATGCAAAAGGAACTTCTAATATTCCAGGACACAGGAAAGCTTTATATATTAGTCTTCTGCATTTAGTTTATTAATTTAATAATCACAAAAGAACATGCTCTGTGAATCTCTGCCAGCCAGCAGAAAAACCTAATTGAATTTCTCTATCAAGTTTTCAAATTTAAGTTTTTTATGCAAATCAGGTGCTGAACTAGCTTTGCAGAGCATGCTTTTTTATTTTTAATTAACATCTGTGAAAACAATTAGAAATACCATGTTTTGTTCAAAAATATCATCAGAAAGCTGCTGTTAAATCAATTACTTTGAGGTTCCAACACATACAGCCTCTGAAATGATTTACTACAGAAGCTTGCAGCTAAATTTGCTCTACATTAATTTCAGAAGTAGCATACTCCTTTTTGAAAAGGATTCTGAGATTATAAAATGTTACTTAATAGAAAGACTTAAAGAAATAATTGCATTAAAATTAGAACAGAGAGGTTCTCAGCAGTTTTTTCTTTAAATCTAGGGTAATTTTTAAAAAAAACACCACCACACACACCAAGTTTGTCACAGACAGTACACAAACAACAGAAGAAAAACTAAACAGCCTGTAATTTTTTCCTTTAAGCCAGCGTACTATTTAAATGAATAAAACTCATTCTCTCAAAATATGAAATGTAATTTGCGTTAAACCTTTCCACAAGGACTGGGCTCTGCAAGAACACAGAGTAAATCTACAGGATCACTTTGTTTTCCTGATGACTTTGAACAGGAGCTTAAAAGTTAAAAAAGAAAAAGAGAAAAAAAAAAGTAAAAAAAGAACGAGAACTCCATTAACACTGTAGCCAAAAGGATTATGTGCTCTGCTGTGCTCTGGCTGAAGTTATCATACCAGAAAATTCCTTTAGTGCTCCATGGGAGCCTGTGCACAGCACAGCTCCAAAACAGGGACTGTCCCCTCTCGGTTCAAAGTCACCGCAACAGCATCAGGCACCATCACATCCTCGTGTCACCGCGATTCCAGAACCTCCTGTGTCTCAACAAGTCACCAGGCACAGTCACAGAGCACAAATCTGCTCTGGTTTGATTAATAAACCCCAGCATTCACACTCAAACCCCTCCAAATAAGTGAACTCCCTATGATTCCCCTTTCTCCTTTCTCTCAATAAAAGTTGTTTCCTTTTACATCTGCCCTCTGCAACATTCCTGCACTGACATACATCCTTTTATAGCAGTTGCTGGGACATGCCATCGCTCTGACTCGCCAAACACAATCTTTGAGGAGTTACATGAAGTTTCCATTCCCACTAACTCCCCCTGGTTATTAGGGGAGGGGGGGAAACTGGAACAAGCCTTTACAAACCTCAATCAATAAACTAGAACTCACCTTTTCTTTTTCTCCGTATCTTCCATCATGAGTTGTTCTTATTTTTTCATAGGGTTTTTTAAAGTTTGCCTGCGAGAAGCATTGGTTCATGCGCTCCCGGCCACGGGGACAGGTGAATGCCGGGACACGGAGCAAAGGTTGGTCCCGCAGCACCCAGGCTCCTGTTTCGGGATCAGCCCCGGGACGATGGGAGCAGTGTCCCTGTCAGGGCCACACGTCTGCGGCATCGAGCAGAAAAGCTGCACGTGGGGCTCTTTGGAAAGGTCCCACTGCAATATTTTACGGCAATTTTTCATCGTGCTGTAGAGACAGGGAGTGAAACCTTGTTCATCCACAGCCATCAATAGACCATTCTTCATTATTTTTAGTACTTCAGCATTAAATCTGTTCCTTGAAAAGGAAACCGAGATGCCAGAAAATGGCTTGCTGTGATTCTTCAAACAATCAAGTTAACATAACAGTTCACTAATGAGCCTGCCTAATACCTGACACTTGCTAGAAATCAATCCCAATGAATAACCCAGTCTATGTCAGAAAATTGGACTTAAGAACACTTTCAAAGCTTATGTTTTTCTGAAACCAGAATTGCACAGGACATACAGTTGGGAAACCATATTTTTTAAATGGCTGTTGACATTTTTTAAGACAGAGCAGGTTTTCGGAGCAACTTTTTTGCTCTTCTATTTTTTTTTCTTATTGTTCTGCAGGTAGAGTAACTGAGTAGCAAATTATCTTTTTCAATTTTCATATACTTGGAGAACCATTGTTTCTCCATAATTTGGAGAAATAATACCCAAATAGACAAAAATTAGCTAATGAGTTGATATTGCTTTAACAACCAGAACTTTTCAATCAAATCAGCCAAACTACTGATCACAGGACAGTAACAAACCAGTATCTGACGTTGGGTCAAGCTTGAACTCTATGTGACAGTCAAGATCTGAGGAATTACACCAAAACCTGTCCCTGTCACATTGCAAGGGAGCTAAATTCTGATTTTAATAAACAACTTGTGCAGCAGTTTGCGTTATTCAGTGCCTGCCCCTTGTTGAGAGCAGCTGGAGTACAGCAGTTTAGAGGGGGATGATTGTCAGGAACTCTTCTTGGTTTTTTGCCTGAACTTTACAATTTGATTAGTTGGATAGAATAATTACGTGATCAGAAGCACAAAGCAGACTCTTTGCTTAAGGGAGATTCTATATAGATTTTTACAGTTACAGCAGGGGTTCTTTTACTCAGTAATGGTGTAATTTGCTATCACTTCTGGCTTGGTTTATTTGCCTCTCGCAGGGGTAGAATTTTAAGTTCACGCCTTTTCCAATTCAAATCCTCAAAGGGACAAGAATGCAAAAATTGGCATTTGGTGGAATCCCCATTTAATCTGCTTCTTACAAATACAAGAAGCAAAGCAAAATGTACTACAGTAACAAGAATGTTTTTAAAATGTTGGTTATGACATTCTATTGTAAGTACTTATGACCGTTCTTTAGAGAAAAGGGGTTTCTTCCCCCCCTGAGAAATACATACTGGCTGCAAACAAAAATAAACACTGGTGTATATGTGTATAAATATATGTATATTTATATATAGTCACCGTCTTATCCTTGGTTCAGCATTCTTCACAAAATATACAACTTCTCAGCTACAGCAAGAGCAATTCAAACCTTAGGCTTCAGTATTGGTGTTTATGACCTTTCCCATCCACTGAGGGCACTAAACTGTTTATCTTCAGGTCCTTCTCACGTCAACATAAGTCTCTTCTCAAAAACTTGCTGCGCTGTTTAAGCCTTGGTCTGTTTGAATGTACATAGTCTGAGTCTGCGCTGGGCTAAATGAAACGTAGTCGTGTCTGTAACTGGCTTCATGGTTCTTGTTAACCAAATTTTTCCATCTGTTTACGTCATCTATCTTCCGCAGGCAAAGGAAAATTCATAATTGTTGTTGTAAATCCACTAGTCTCGCTGCAGGTTCTTATTTTCCTTTGTCCCTTTCCTGGAGCTGGATGAAGGTCTGATGAGTGTGTAGATTATTTTCTTAACAACAGCAGGTGCATGAGAGACAGCAGGAGAAAGAATGAAGTTGATGATCTTGGGCAAAGAACCTTCATCCCATAACTTGCTGTTTTCAGTCAATAGAATTTTAGCTAAAGCAGCTTTCTGATGAGGGGTTCTTAGCAGCCCAACAATAAAGCACTTGGGAAGATGCTGTTAGATTTATATGAAGTCCTATTGGCAAAATCATCTCCAAGCTGAGTTCTAAACTCTGTTGTGCTCCCCAGCTGAATGTATTTGCTTGCCTAGTAATTTCTAACTACCCACAGCTGTGGAAAATGAAGGTCTGACATTTTCACACTATTTCTAAATGGAGAAATGTAGTAAATAATTATATTGTAAATATAAAATACTTTTCATTTGTATTAAATGTATGTTTCCCATTAGAAATGGTGGTGGCATTACATTTGCAAAGGAAGCTTTAACCATTAATTCAGAAGACAAGGAGTAGTCTCCCAACTTCCTATTCACTATGTTTTCAAATTAAAAACCCTGTCACAACTTTGAATCTTTATTCTTCTTTCATCTTCCCTCCTTCATTCACAAGGAAGACAAGAACAAGTATAATAATTATTCATTGCAGCAAGAAGTGTCCCAGAATTTGCTGCATTTGCATAAGTGGACGTATATGTCTCTCAAAACAGACAATGCTCTTTTTGTGTAAACTCAAACAAATACTTGGCATTACTCACCATAGAATATTGGACCAGTAGTAATTATGGTTATAAGTAAGCATTAATGAGCATGGTGATGGGAGGGATGCTAGAATGACGTGAGCATCAATAATGGGCTCGCTGGCCGGTACCCAAATGCCAGCGACACCCTGTTGTGGGCAAACGTTGTCTGAAAGGATGTGGGACAGTTCTGCTGTCCTGTGCACTCCTGATGTACAGTGGATGAAATGGAAGGAAAATGAAAGGGATAACAACATAGGGAGTAAAAGAGGTGAAGCACATGGATACAACAAACTCAAAAGCCTGTATAAGGTACCTCATTAAAATGCTATAGGCAGAATTATTATGCAGGAAACGGGAATGTATTTTTGTTCCAAATTAAATATAAACAATGGAATGTATACAGATGTTCTTGCACTATTCAAAATGTATCTAAACACACAGTTTGAGCACCTGAGCTCAAAGGAATTTGCCCAGTTCTCGTCTGTGGCAGCGGAGACTAAAGGCTGGGAAGCTGCTAATGTGCCCAGTGCACCCTCTGCTGATCCCCATAATGCTAAGATCTGAAAGAAGAACCGTGTCAACTAACTAGATCCATCATTTTGCTCAGACATAAAGAAGTTGCAATATGGGAAAGTCATAACGCAGATTATTAACTGCAGAATGTGCAGCAGTCACATTTATTTATAACAGTTAAATGCAGAAACCCCAGCAGGGACATAACATCACGCTTCAGACAGACAGACAGACTCTTCAGAAGTTACGGTCCTTCTGGCCACTATGCATATGTCATGTACCTTATACATTTCACAGCAGAAAAAAAACCAAGAACAAAAACCATAGCCACATGTTAAAGTTTATGTTTAAAGAGAAATGGACAATAACATAGATATGGGATAACCTGCTTTGTTTGGCTAGTTGCTTATTCAGAAAACAAAGGAGAAGAAAGGACAAAGCAAAGTATATAGGAATAACTTATGCAGTAACTGACTTTGAAATTCCCTCTTTAACTGTGGTGCAAAATACATGCTGCTAGAATTTCAATTCAGCAGCAGCTTTCACCTTCAAAGAGCTTTAGTTACTTGGCAACTTTGACTTTTCTGTATTCGTGAGAAAGGCTGTGAAAGATGACAGCTCTTCTCTTCAGAACTTCAGAGTGGCAAGAATTAAAAACCTGAGTTAAAATCATTACATATTAGAAAATAAGCTTGGGTTTGTTTATAGGTGGAACTTTATCAGCTGGCATCTGAGCCCAGGCTATCAGGAGTGTCAAGGGCTGAGACAGCACACGAATACATCACTCTCTACAAAACTATGAGCCTTTTCATTTTATTATGGCCACACAGATGATTTTCGAACATTTGGCTGTCCAGAAAAGTCAGGGAAAAGCCTGAGGACGGACCTTGTTATTCCTCAACACCACCCAATGCATTCGGATGGATGAAGGAAGATGTGTTTAATGGGCAGCACGATGGCTGAGACCTTCTCCAGTTCTAGAAACTGTGGTACTTTCCATAGTTTCCCATTAAGAAACATTTCCTTTATTTCCCCTGTATTTTCCCTGCTAAAGGCTGGATCTCAAGGGCCAACCTGTGTAAAAATACCTGTTCTTCTAGACTGTTTCATTTTCATTTTAAACACATTTCTCTTCATGTGGAGTTTTGCTTTTCAAGGCAAATACACCTCAAAACCAGCTTATATTTAATTATATTTAGCATAAGCCCAACAAGCTTTGCCACTGACAGCCCCTTGTTTGGAAGCCAGCTTTGCTGTTCCAACAGGACAGGGCACCAACCTAAAACCTCTCAGCAGCCTGGATTTTGCGTCCTGTTATACCAAACCAGAACATGGTTAATATACCTCTTTGTTAAACATACGGCTGGCCCCAGCTTTATTTTATCCAAGCATTACCTTTGCTCATTTCTACTAAATTTAATTGTATTTACCTCAGAGGCTGGTCTTTACAAGAGAAATTAGGTATTTACTCTTTCTCTAAGCACCCACTACACTTTTCATAGTAGCACATTTATTCTATGGATCTTCCCCCTTATTAAATAAGTTCTAAACTTAGCACAGGCTCTCCCATCTTTAATACGAACCATGTGTATGGCTTCCAAATGACTCAGCTGAGAGCTAGAGCTGGGCCATGGTGTTCTCTGATAAATACATAAACAAAAACAACAGCTCCTGTCAATTGGTAGAAGAACAACACCCACTGAGCTATTTTAATTGTGTTAGAGTTGGAAGGAAAAGCAGCATGCAAAGAGGGTCAAATTGAGGCTGTTTCTCCAAAGCGTAGATCGCCACCAAAGAAAAAAAGTTAAAAGAAAACAGATTTGCTTTTTACAACTTGCTGAAAACTTAAATGTTGCTGCCTCGCAAACTTCCAGGCAGTGTGAAAAACAAAAGCCAGAAGCAGATGCAGAAGAAAAAGCACGGGCAAGCCTGATGCTAACATTTTGAAATGCAAACCATGCAAACCAGTTTCATCATCTACTACCTGCTGGGCTCCTTGGCTTGGTGGTATAAGGATGACTTGATTTGCGCTGGGAACTTCTGACTAAAAATGAACATATTTAAACGTTTCGGTGGATGCTTAAATTTTCACTCTTCATTAAGCAATACTTTTTCAATAGCTATTCAGCTGATTAAGTAGCTTTTAAGATTTTATTACTACTTTTCTTTTTTTTTTTTTTTTCCTCTGTTAACAGTGACTTTTAAAGTAATTTGGTTTTCTAGTATTTATTTTCTAGCATTGGTTTTGTTTTGGGTGTTTTCATTTGTTTGTTTGTTTGTTTGTTTGTGTGAAATGGAGACCAGAAGCTCGTCTGTATTTGACTTTCAAAAACTTCCTAAGTGAAAGTTGCAAGCATTGGAGAAGAAATTCTCGTTACTTAGTTATAGGAATTAACACATTCACCTCTTTGCAATCCCTTAAAAAAGCTGGGACCAAATCTTGGGCTAACAATACAACTTGCCCAGAACAACTGAGAATTACGGAAGATTTTTCTTTTAAAAATTCCTTATGAAAAATCTGGCTAAATTTTAATACTGATTCCCTTGAGAGGGTGCACTTTGCAATGCAGGGGGTACAGCAGATCTGCTGAGATCTGAATGGGAAGGAAAATTAACATTAGTGCACTTTATCATCTACCATAATGTACAGAAGAAGAGAGAATGAAACATGTCTTGATGTTTTAACTGTTGTAATTAATGAATTACAACATTTATTCAAATGTATATCAACATAGTAACTTCTATTGTAATTGTACACCACCACTTGCCATGGCATATGGGTTCCCTTCATTTCAAGTATTTAAAAATAAATCGACACACACCAACATGCATTAACAACGCATCCTTGTGAAACGGGTGTAAATTTCTCAGTGCTCTGAGGGCACCACAGACATCACCTGCCTCCTGGGACTTCACCCCATCCTGCCCATGGCCCAGATCCCATCCCAGTTCCCCCAGCAATGTCGTAGGATGTTGGTGTCCTGTTCCACCACAGCCACGGCCCTCCAGACTGACATCCTGGACCAGTCCTGGCCCATCCACCTCAGCAGGAGGCTGGAGCTGCCACTGGTTGTCCCCTAGTTACCCCTAATTGCCCCCCAACTCCCTGGCTGGGCAGGGGGATGCTCCAGCCCTGCTCACCGCATGGGGATCCTCCACAACTCCTGTCCGTGCCCCCAGGGAGCAAGCACCAGCACCTGGTGCCGTGTAGCAGTGTCATTGCCAAAGGAAAAAACAACCAAACAAAACGTTACCTTCAATTACCATTAATGACACGTAAATAGGAGTGTAACTGGGAGCAGAATAAAAACGTAGGGTAAGCGGGTGGTGAAACCCGTTTCTGTAGGGTTTGTTCTGGGCTGGCAGGGAAGGAACAAGCCAACACTGTCACACTCACCTGGTTTTCTGCACTGCTGTTCTCATTGCCCATTGTGGTGCTGGCGTCCGGTACCACACAGCAAGTGAAGAAAGATCACTGGAAGAAAAGAAAAAGCTGTAAGGCTTCTGAAGAAACAAACACAACCCAAGCAACCAACCAACCAAAAAAAGGGGAAAAGAACCCCTCCACAACACAAAACTCTGGAAATTTTGGAGGCTTGTCATCTCGGTCACCCTCTTGGCATTCAGTCAAATCATGATTTTAAGTCATAAATCCTAATGCTCTTATTTTGGGATGTATCTCTGCTGGCGTCCCTACACTGGCTTCATTTACCTGGAAACATGCTCCCTGAAACTCAGCTTTGTTGCTCTGCTTCTGGATTATCCTGTGTCATTTGAGCAGAAAGGCGTTTTCCTTACCCAAGCTACTTCGCATGAACAGCCTGTACGAAAACCTTATTGTTTTAACTGTATTCAACCCACTCCTACGTCTTGGAGATCCTGGACTGAGCCCCATACTCACATTGTCAGAACCACAACACTAAACATCACCCTTACTGTAACACAAACAATCTTCCATATGTGCACTCAGCTTTAAGAAAAAGTCATTTTTTTAATCCTTATCACTGGAGTCATACCCTGCTTCTCTTAGGCATTATTTTGCTGACAATGTTATGATCTAACCACATTTTCTTTACAGTTAACAGTATCCGCCTGCCTTGATTATTATTGGCTTTATACTAGTTCAACTCCAACTATTTAATTTCAAAAAAATCCTTGGAGCATTAGAACTGCAACCAGCAGCTCTGGAATTAGTGTCTCCCCAGGCATCATTCATGTCTGTATTTTTTTGTAAAGGATACTCAACAGTAAAGGTACACAATAGAGATTCACTTCTTGTTCTAGACATTTTATTCTGAAGGCCTGGAATTTAAATTCACTGTGTTTATTGTATTATTGGATAGGTGAAAACTACGCATTCTCTTAATTTTTTTTTCCAAAGAATGTGAGATTCATCTGTGGCGTATGTCAAGAAAAACTTAATTAAAGTCAAGCTGCAAAAGAAAGATTGTGGTTTGTTAGCCAAGGAAACCATATAAGCTTTCAAGGAATGTTATTACTTATTCCTGCAGTACACTTTTTTAAACTTAAAAGATTATTTTTCTTCACAGGAGGCTTGGAGAGAGAGAAAAGTTTGGTGCCGTGCTCTGTTTAAACTTGAGAATCTTCAGGGGATATATTGGTGCTTGAACTTGCTCCTGTTGAAATCCCTGGGGCCGGGATTGCACTTTTACAGATTAATTAGCAACACTAGGTTTTATCTGCTGAGATTACTGCCAAGTCCTCTCCTGTTTTAAAATAATACTGAACTAAATTAAAGATTCTATGTAATATTTTC
Source organism: Pampusana beccarii (assembly GCA_013399365.1). Lineage (NCBI taxonomy): Eukaryota > Metazoa > Chordata > Aves > Columbiformes > Columbidae > Pampusana > Pampusana beccarii. The sequence goes on along the minus strand of VWYH01008821.1, from coordinate 59,916 downwards.
ACTATCGCTATTCCCAAGTATGAAGTACTCCAGCATGAAGCAGTGTGCACAACCAAATGTTTTCAGGCCCAGCTCAACAAAATGTTCCAAGAAAAGAAGTGAAGATTATAATATTTTAAGCATGTATTGATATAAAAAATATTCTCACACTGTTAGACCAGCTAACTAAGGTTTCAATGGACAGAAAATAAATAATAACTTTGCTATAGCAATAAGCTTCCCACAACAGCCAGCACATTTCCCTAGGAGTGAATACAAAAAGATGGACCCAATTTCAAAGTAATTTCAATTTGAAACCGGGTCCATTTTTTTGAAACAGCCTGTATATTGGCATTTCTGTGCCCCTGATTTTTTCCTGACAGCTCTTTTTCTTTCCCTAGAGTATGAAATTACACAACTGTCACTCAATTCTCGCATTAGCAGCTGCTTACTAATAAAGAGAAATGTCATAAATAGGGAATAAAGTCATTATAGATTCTCCAATAATGAGACGTGATAATAATAATTCATGAATTACATTGCAGAGTAACTATGATAATTTTTCAGATTACAATGTTATTGTAATCCTTTTAACATACATTATTTCTAAAACATTTTCCTAATGCACAAGCGTTACTTAGGTTGCAAACTACAAGTGCTTTATGATGTATATAGAATTTCAAATAAACATTATAAACATGCTAAAAATCCATGCATTAAATAAACATAGGTTAACCAAAAGATAATCTTTCTCATCTTTCTCTACTATCTTTTAAAATTTACATGTCATTATTAAGATTATTTTTTTAACATTACGTATCTCAAAAATGGCTTACTGGTACCAAATTGGTCTGATCAGCCCGTAAAGACTTTAGTATTGGTGCAGAAAAAAACCTGTTTTCCTGAAAGCGAGTGAGAGAACGTTTAACTTTTCACTTACATTCCTCGATTAATCTTGCAGCTTTGGATTCACTGACACTTCTAGAGAATATCTTCAAACCCTTCCTTCCATCTTCACCTCACACGTTTTCACCTTATTTTCCTCCTACTTCTCCTCAGACTGACATGAACTGTGGGCTCTCTTGCAGGGACCCACCTTCAGAACCTGCTGAACAACCAACTTGCCTCCACCCCAGGCAAGAAAAGAAAACAAGCTAAAGTTCCTCCCCCGGCTCCTGGGATCCTGCCATGGCTCTGCGTGTCGTGAATCCAGCGCTTACGTTTTTGCACAAAAGCAACCCCAGAGAAAATAGATTTTGGTTAAAACGTACTTCACTCCTACTGTGCCTTGGCTTATGGATTTAAGCGATGCTTCTTGCACCACAAAACTTGTTCTGTCAAACAGTAAAAACAACGCATTGAAGATATGCAAGTATATATTTCAAGGGAAAAATAGTAATTGGGGGAATATCTATTCAGCATTTTGTTTTCAAGTTTGTTTATGTGTTTAAGTTTGTCTTTAATTTTCTCATATTAGTCTTGACAGCTCTCAGCAATACCTGCTAACAAATGTTCATGTTCCCTTTCAGGTTATGCTGAAATAATTTCCCATTTAATCATCCCGAAGGGTGGAGACGACAAAAACCCTTTGAAATGCGATGTTGCAAGAAGTACTGGTTTATGGCTGAGCTAATTGTCATTATTAATGCTCATTGTCCGTTCCAGCAATGCTTCCACCAATGGGAAAGACGGCTGATAACAAAAGACACTGTATTTATCATTAGTGGCAACTCCACGTGATTAACAAGTTTCTGTAGACACCAGTGGTGCTTGTTGGTGCCACACAGCAAAGGAGTTGTCACCTGTGGGTGATACCTCAGAGAGGTGCTGGGCAGCATGACTGACTCTGGCATGGCAAATTCGTACCTGACACGAATAAGAGGCAGGAATTTCACCGGGTAGCTAAATGCTGCACGGTGGTTTTCCTGTGGTTGTTCTCTCTTCCACAAAGTCTTGGTCTACAAACATCTGGCTGGAGAACATCAGGCATGGGAAGAGTTTGAATGAACGGTTGCAAGGTCAGGGACTACTCTATAACCTTTCTTTTTTTGTGTGAAGTTGGTGATCCAGCAATCCAAGCCCCCAGCATTATTATACCACCTTAAGCCACTGTTACTGATCAAAGAATTCCACAGATGAGAAATAAATTACTCGTATTCCCTGAATTTTTTCAGGTAATAAAGTATATACGAGTCACTTTGGTGGTGTGTGGGTAATACAATATGTCAAATAAACCTTTGCTATACCTCTAAGAGTTCAAGATGGAAAAGGCAAGATCTGTAGTGGCACTGGAAAACTGAAAGATGTAGAAGTGGCTGTCATGTCCCCTTTTCTCTGGTCTCCCCAGCCTGCTTCAGAACCCAGAAAAGCTGAAGTTCATCAAATCAAAATTCTAGTGTGCTCTACCATAGAAAACAAAAGAGGACATTGTAAAATTCATTGCCTATAGACAACAGATTATGCAATGTTTTTGCTTGGGCTCTCTGCCATGGATTTACGAACAGGGATCCTGTGGGAGCTCAAGTAAACACAAGCCTGGTAATATATCCTCACTCCTGCTACCCGCATTATTTCCTCATAAACAGAAACTGAACTCATATTTGGTGCTATTCCATTTCTAAAGCTAAGGCCGGAAAACGACACAAAGCGAAAGTGAAGAAGCTGCCTTGCACAACAATTGTCTGGGGCAGACTTTGGGGAAAAGGACCTTCTGGTTGTGGATCGTGATTTCTGACCCACTCTCATGTCTAAATTAGGATACACTCAGGTTTTATCCCAACCATCCTGAGCAGCACCTACTCACTGTGAGTTGTTCCCACCTACACAGATGCTGCTCATCTGCTCTGTTCCAGTATGAGCTCAAATCAGTTGGCATCAACCACTAACTGCTTAGCATTCCTCATTCTCTGATGTCTCCATTTGTTCTCTTTGATTTCATGATAGAAGTGCTCACATCAGGCTGCTTTACTATTATTTGCTGGAATTCCCCCATGTTTCCTCATCCACACTTCATGCTCATCCAGGGACCCGTCTTTTCTTGATCAGATGAAGATCTAACCCAGGAGGACTGGGGGACTCAAACTAGGGGAAAACACAGCTCAGACTTACAGGTAAGCTACGTAGTGGGATAACGAGTTAGGCATTTCAGTAAGTCCAAATAATTTGTCATGAGTGATCAAATTTAATCCTAGTATATACAATATTTGGTATGCTTGCCAACCACACACTGCTCAGATACATTAGTTCCTTATATACTGAATACATGCTACTTTAGGTATTTATGTAAGACAATTTAGTTTGAGCTCATTTTACTTTACGGTATAAATACTGCCAAAATAAGAGAAAATGTTTTTATGTTCCTTACTTCCGCATGATTGATGCTACACATAAAACATTGCAAAGCTCTGCTGAACCACTGAGCGCGCCATTGCACAGCAGCTACTCCCACAGGTAAGAGAAGAAAGGGGAGGTGCTCAGAATTTCGCTCTTCTCTGATCTTGATGTAACTAATGTGAAATCTTTCGTAGTTTCTGCATATTAGAACAATATCATAGAGATCTGCAAGAATGAGTCATCTATGATAGGCCTTCAGCCCTTGTTTTCTCACAGATTCTGAAAGAGCAAATATCAAGATCTGGGAGGGAAAATGTAATCCTATGAGAACTAGTAAACACATAACAGTTTAAAAGTGCACAACTTGATGGGGAAGATGTTGCTTAGCAACATCAGCAGCTGGATCTGCTGTAAAATCGTGAGGTCGCTTGGCAACAAAAAGCTGAGCTTGGCCTTTTGTGTGAGTTGTGAAGCGGTGTTTTGCTGCCCTTCCCCCAGGATAACCAGAAATTGTCTGGCGGGGCTGCACCGCTGAATACAGGGTAGGAATGAGGATTTAAAGGACAGCAAGTGAAATGGGTCTTTGATGTAGCCCAGCCCTGGTTGATCTGCTCCACTTAATGTACAAGTATCAAAGAAAAAAACATGGGGACTGTGAGTACCTGCTGCTAAGAGACAAAATAATTTTTAAAAAAACAGATGAAGACAGTTAAAAGGATGCCAGTGCACTGTGGGGTTTCAACCACAGCACCAGAAATGGTTGGGTTGCAAAATCACAGCGTTTGGGGTGGAACTGAATGGGAATTATTTTGCTACAGTGTGAAACCTGGAAAAAACAAACAAACAAACAAACCAATATTGTGATTAAAAAGTCTTTTGACTTCTGATGGGGTTCAAGCTCTTCATATCGCTAAAGTGTTTGGAAAAGTTTTATTCAGGCTCACAGTAAAGACATACTTGGATATGCTAGTGATAACACTTATAGAAAGATGAGACCCCCTTATCATGCATAGCATCCTTGCAAGTGATTTTAGAAAGTAGTGAGAGACATTAAGTTTCTGCAAGACTTTACCTCTTGTGTTAGTCTCTGTCAGGATAGCACCTCCTTCCTCCTTCAAATCTTTTAGTCTAAACATTTGTGGCACAAATGGTGTAGAAGAGGATTCATATTGCTTCGGAGATTAATTGATTTGCCTAAGGTATAATAACAAAAATAATAAAACCCCCAAGTGGCAGAACTGGGATGTCAGCATTGGCTTCCTCAGCATTCTCCAGTTGCCAGACTATGCTGGAATTCGAGTTAATGTTGTTCAAGCCTCCATCAGGAGGTATCTTTCCTAACACAGCATGGGGGGGCTAATTTTGTTTTACATTCTATCTAGGAATATTCTCCCAGCTGAAAAAAAAGAAGTCAGCCATTTCAGCTTTTAACTGAACTTTCGTAATACTAGATAGTTTCACGCAATAATAAATAAAAGCGATTCTAGAAATCTTGGGTGTGATTCTGTTGCCTAAAAGAGATTTTGAGTGTCACACTGGACACCACAGGGTATCCTGCTCATCCCTTAACTGCCTGTCTGGAAAACATGAGTCTCAGGTAAGTTTTGTGTTTTATTTCCCAGTCCCACGAGGATGCTCAATGCCCACACCTGTGGATCTGAATAATCGTTCTCTTGAGCACGGAGCATTAAATGTTTCAAGCACATATATATTCCCTCTTCTTCGCACCAACTGAAGATGTCAAAGTAATGCAGAGGACTTAGTCTTTAAAAGTGATGCCAAAAGTATTTTTCAAAATATATATGATCCAAAAAATAACATTCAAGTATCGGAGCATTTCTCTTTCCAAACCACATTTATACCAGCAGTTTTTCACCAGATTCCATATGCAGCACTTAAATTGGTGGGAAGGCTGTTGATCCAGACAAAACACACAGTTCCGTGCAGCGGCACTGACTTGTTTTCTGGCCACATGGAATATCTGGCAATGGAGAGCTGGATAAAGGCTTTGTATTCAAGTTCCTAATGCCAAAACCAGCTAACAGGGCTTAGGAGCTATAGGGGAGGCTGACCTATAGAGCTCACCTGGTCACCCTGTGCCTGTCATTGTGCAGGACTGCGAATTATTTCCTTCTTATTACTGCCTGCCTTTTATAAACAGCTGATTATGATTTATGAAAAATATCTCACCCATATTTGGATTATGAGACAGATACGACTGTATATTTCAAGTCCAGAGCCAACTTGGCAGAGTGCATGTGTGTTTTCACACTCTAAATGCACAGTCTGTCACTCAAAGGTTCCTAAACCTCAAAGATGAGGCAGGACCAACAGTACTCTGATTTGGGGCAGTTTTGGAAGGAGTGGTGGTAGGTTTGAGGTAAAGGATGGATTTTCAGAACCTGCTGGCTCTCTTCTCCCAGTCTGCGTGCTGTGGTGTCCAGTCACAGCACTGGGGATGGTGGGACATAACTTAGAGAGACAAAAACCCCTATTATGTTGAGTCAGAAAAGGAGATATAGGCGAGGTGGGGACCAGTTGGTTTAACATCCCTAGAGGCACATTGAAGGCATGGGAAGAATGCATCACAAGGCAAGAAATATCTTGCCTCTTTTTAGGTTCTTTCTCCTTCAAACTATTTTCTTTGCTGTCCCCTCTGTGGTGTTTACCTGTTTCATCTGTCCATGCATTCCCTTTTTTCTCTTTGCCTTGGCCAAGATACTCAGTGGAAATACAAGTGAGAGCCAAGAGTTGCCACAGGGTCTGGTTTTCTGAGAGCTGAGGAGAATTGGAGAGAAGAGGCAGGGCATGAAGCTGCTCAGAGCAGGGATTCCCTCCTTCCTTCTTCGTAGAATCATAGTATGTCCTCAGTTGGAATGGACCCACAAGGATCATCAAGTCCAACTCCTGTCTCTGAATAGGACAACCCCAAAATTCACACCATGTGTCTGAGGATGTTGTCCAGTCGCTTTTTGAACACTGTCAGGCTTGGGGCCATGACACCTTCCTGAGGAGCCTGTTCCAGTGTCTTCACCCTCTGGGTGAAGAACCTTTTCCTCATGTCCCACTGACCCTCCCTGGCACATCTTCTGCCATTCCCTGGGGTTCTGTCACTGTCACAGAGAGAAGAGCTCAGCCCTGCCCCTCCTGCTCCCCTGTGAGGAAGCTGTTCCCGCCATAATCTCTCCCCTCAGTCTCCTCCAGGCTGAACAAACCCAGTGACTCCAGCCGCTCCTCATACGGCTTCCCCTCCAAACCCTTCACCAACTCCGCAGCCTCGTCTGGGCACTCTCCAGTATCTTTATCTCCTTTTTATCCCGTGTCCCCAGCCCTGCACACAGTGCCCCAGGTGAGGCCGCACCAGAGCGGAGCAGAGCGGGACAATCCCCTCCCTTTAGCTGTGGAGCCTGGACCAGCAGTCGGCCACAGTCTCACCCGAATCGCGGGTGGCAGCGGGATTGCAGCCCCTGCTCTCTCGGCCTGAGGTGTGTGTCGACACGTCAGAGCTGGCAGGTTGCAGCTGCGTTCTGGGCTCCGTGCTCACACGCCCTTCATGCCCACACAAATATCGCAGGAGAGGAGGACTCGTCCTGGGGCTTCTGGAAAGTCTATGGCACTCAGAGACTTTCCTCGGAATGAGGGGTGCACGCTTATTGATTTTTTGTGCCGACCCAACACAGGTACATAATCACGTATACACACACTCAAACACATATACACACACGTATATATTACATATTACGTATATATTAATGCATATATGCTATACAGGTTATATCCTTCATCCTCAGTCAGACACCATTTAGCCTGAAGCTGTTTTTCATAATTTCATAATAGCTGTTTGATCACTGGGTGAGAAAAAATGAGATTATAAACTTGGCTACTGAATATTTAGCAGTGAGCACTATTCTCACCCCAGATGTGCTGTATTTTACCAGTAGTGAGGGCAGGCTCTGAAAATAATTGTCTCAGGAGATTTGCACATAAACCAGTTTATGAATAGCCAGAGCAGGGCTAGGTTTCAGACTCTAGCCCAAGCAAATATATTAGATCTTTGCAGGACTAACTCTGGGAAGTGAGTCACTGACATCTGAAATAATCTTGTAGTCAAGATAGTCTCCATAAAGGCCTGAGCCCTTGTTTACAAAGATCCTGAAGCTGGCTGAAAAAATACTTACTTTGAAACGAAACTTGAGTTTCTTCAATTTTCTGCACTTTGAAAATAGTTATATTAAGTAAGCACAACACTTACATTCATGTACTGTAAGCATTTAGGTGGTATTACTTATGCAAATTCCTCACTGATTTACAAAGAGGGATAACACTGTTGACGTTTTACAGAAGCAGAAATTGAGGCACAGAGGACTTGAGTGATTAGGCCATTAATTTATTGTGTTATCTTGGGCTAACCAGGAAACTAGAGCTAGTGTTCAGCCCTCACAATATCAGTACAGAATGAATATGATTACCGATTTCATTTAACATTGCTGTTCTAAAATAATAGATTATATTTTACATGGAATATGGACTGGATTAGGGACTTTTCTCAAGGGTGTTACACTGATTTAGCCCTGCACAAAGAGACCCCATCACATTTCAAGGCTAATCAGGCCCCAAATACTTCTTTAGGCTTATTTGTGAGGGTCAGCCAATAACATTTTTCTGCACAGTAACATGACAGAGGTATCATTAAAGATATCATAAATAAAGAAAGAAAAATGTTAAGTTTAAACTAATTTTATGTGCTTCTTTTTGAAAGCATAACAATTGCATAATAACAAGAATGCTTTCTTACTGGCATTACCATTGCTTTGTCACTGCTACAATGTTTAAAATTAGTGTAATGAATGAGTGTTTAAAGATGAATATGAATGCAAATTATAAGCCTATTTTCCCCCTTGACTGCTTTGATTTAACTAAACAGGCATGAAAAACAAGATTGAGAAGTCAGTTAAAGACAGTCCCTGAAGTTTTGATGATGATCTGAGGACAACAACTGGTGCCTAAACTGCCTTTGCTCCTCTAAATTGGAGCTCTTGATGTTTGCCTTAGTGGTAGTGGCTTTTTTGAAAGATGATCTAATGGCGCGTTGGTGGGAAGTTGTCCTAGTGATCCAGGGTGGCTGGAGGAGATAAAGTTAACTAAGCTGCACACTGTTGTTACAGATGGCCCGAGTCTTCATCCTTTTGACAGACATAAACCTAATCAGCTCCTGCTAACGACAGATTTAAACTCATAACATACTGCCTTGTCCTGCTGGGTCTACACTATTTATACTCTTGTCATCATTTTCCACTAATATAAACAATATCCGGTTTCAGAAGTTCACTCTTAATTTACAGGTATATTTTTCCACTGGCACTTCTTCAACCTCAGTGAATAGCTTAGTCGCAGGCTTTGCAGTACTTGAACTCAGTCTCAGTTTTGATTTGGAGACAGTTCCCTGGAAACCAGGCTCAAAAAATAATTGTTGTTACACATAATTAGGTACTGTATTTACATTTTTCAGCGGGGATTGTAATACTGAATTAAAATTTGGGAAAAAAATCTTTGGAAATCACCTGCAAATGGTGGCAATATTGGCTTCCCGAGTCTGCAAACAGCCCAGTTCATAAAGATGGGAATTTCCCCTTTCATCTCAGTAAGATTTTAACATCAAAATCTAATAATGTTTTCTGAACGTTGGCTCTAGTTATTTTGATTTTGGTCATTACAACAGATAGAATTTGACAGATGAACAGATGAAATATGATTTTGCAGCTGACTTCTATTTATTACTATTTATCTATTTGTGCACTGTCATGGAGCTGCTCTCATCCCTAAGAAAATTAGAAAAGGTATCACTGCTGCCACTGAAATCCAGTGATTGGATCCATATTTGGATGTGGACTCAAAAGTAAACGTGGTAATTCATTGGGGTCCGAAATCCCAAGAGTCCGCACCAATATCTTAAACGATGGCACAAGACCAGCACAATGGAAAAGTAGAAATCAAGTTTTTTGGTTGTCAGGTTTTTCTTTGAGATTTCATCTTTCAAGTAGAAATATTACATGTTTATGCAAACTTTCTGACTGTCTCTTTTGGATAGTAAAGATCCAAGTGCCTTTTTGTGCTGCACATCCTTGACTTGCTGGCAAAAAACAGCGTTTCCTGTTAGAGCAGGAGCCAATATTAAAAAGAATGCCTAGACTGGTGCTACGTGCAAGTTCACAGGTGGCATTTTTGTCTCCCAGTAACATTAATAATTTTTAATCACAAAGCACTTTGCGATATTAGTAAATGGAAAAATACAAAACTTCTACTCTTAACATGACTATGACAGAAAGTAGGGAACTAAGTATCAGTCACTAGCACCCAAAAAAGTGGATATGAACAGCATTTGAAAGCAATGAGCACAAAATAAGGCCTACAACTGTTTGTCCAGTTCAAAGTTCATATATAATTGGAGCATATACAGTGCCACCTTCTGTAATTAACGGGCTAAAGTGAATCAAGTTTGGGATCTTCTTGTATCCAGATGTGATTCTTTTTTGTTGTATGAGAAAACTCTTAAGGGTTCCGTGGTGAAGTCCTGTACATCTAGAAAGGAAAAACACTCCTCTCTGAAAAGGTTAATAGCCTATGTGTTTAATCAAGCCTCTTTAAACTTAAGATGTAAGAACAGAGCTTGCCATAGAAAGATATAATGACATTGTAAGATGTGGTAAGCAAAGGGCTTAAGTGAATCTTCCAAAGCTCTTGAAATCTTTTTACCAATAGAAATGGTTTAATAGTGCCATGGTTTGAATACTGGTTTTGGGCTGGCAAGTCTTCATGCAGGGACTAAATACTATATGTATGACAATTAAGAAATGTTAAGGCTACTTGGTCAGAGTGCAAGAATATCTCCATGCTCAAAGCTCCTGACACACGTCACCTTTTGATATGAACAGTGCAATGAGTCAAGAGTCTACCAGAGAAACTGAAAAAAACCCCAACTTTATTTAAACCATGAATTTAAACCTCCTGCCCCCTTGCATCATGCAGAGATTTTCATATGGGTTCAATAAAATTGTGCAATGCTCCAAATTTGTGGGTAAAATCAGCTTTTTCTCATAAAGAAAGTGGTTAAGTATAATTTTCAGTTTACGGTTGGAAGTGGTATGGAAGCTGTGAGCAATAGACAATGTAACAAGCAGTCATGCAAATTACTCCAGCAGTTAATAATAATTACTGTAGTTTCAATTGTATCAATACGCTGTATATATAATACGCAGACACATACAGAAATATGAAACAGAAATCTTTATAGTCTAATCAAAAGCTTTTTATTGTGAGGATGAAAAATAGGTCAACAGCTCACATACTATGCTAATAGTAACAAAAGTGAAAGACAGCTCTGTATGGATAATACATCACACATACATCCTTTGGAAGTGTTGGAGAATTCAGTCTATACCATGCAAAAACCAAAATGGAGTACATTAACATCTAGGCATTTTTATTAAGCTGTGCTGTAAAAATTAGGCTTTCGATGCTCATGAACTGGATATTTTTGTACTTTTTCCCCCTTCCCTTACTGCAGCAAACTTTGTACTTCTGGCTTCAACTAGGAGTTGCTCACGGTGTCCGTGTGTGTTACCATCAAAACCTGGTTTTGCTCCAGAAGATCTAGACACATCCTCTCTGCCTCTTTTGGAGGATGAACGAAAACTGACATAGAACCTTCAGTGCACACAAATGGTGCTGTTTGGCTGACACTTCATACAATCATAGAAAATAGGGCTGAGGGATGGATCCTCCTCTATCTTAGTGTACCTCTCCCCAAATTAGCTATATTTTTTACAGGTCTGCTGAAGGAAGCACATTTTGGGAAAGGGAGAAAATGTTCTGAAATCTTATTTCCCACAGAACTCCTTTGAAAACAGATGCCATTTGGTCTAATTTGACCAATTCCTTAGTCAGATCTACTCTGCACAAACAGCTGCAGTGTTGGTTCGCTAATAAAGTTTTCAGTTTTCTTTCATTGCTTCTAAGGACGTTATCTCATGGTTTTGCTTTCTTACAATTATGCTGGTCCTGTTTCCTTCTAAAATATTTCTGTTTCAAATCCAGCAACCATTCATATACAAAATAAATATTAGCATGACATCACATTATGTTTCAATAACAAGTGTGTACACTACACACCCAGTCAGCTTGCCATGAATCAGAGAATCTTTTCTGATGACATGTATTTGGAAAAAGTACATTTTATCTAGGTAACAGAATAAGTTGGTCTTACCTTTTATCTATGTACAGTCCTGTTACAGTCCTAAAAGATTCCCCACAGCACACGACACATGAAGCAAACAAACATATTGGAGCTGGCTGAGTTTTGGGTTTCACCAAGATCCAAGAGCCCAAGCTGGATCACACGCTTGCTGTGAAACCAGAGAAGTAAATGAGCCTGTCAAGTCCTAACTAGCATTATATGACAAATTTAATTTGGCAAGAATATATAGTTCAGTATTTTGTCAAACTTGCTGAGCCTTGTATATTCTGGATATGTACCTCAATCAACTGATGTATTTTCATGATATCCTGAATTCAGGACGTTCTAAGGAAAACATACAAAAACTAAATCGAACTTTGTTTCACCGTGTGATTTTTGGAAGCCAGTGCTTCAAAAGGATTATGTCAAGAAAAAATAAAAACTATAATCTGTAGTGGCTCTACTATTATACCGGCTGTCAGCAGTGCAACTCTTCAAACCATTAGTTGCTGCGAGTCAATGTAGAATTAACTGAATTTAAGCTATTTGTTTAGCTTTAAGCTTAGATCATAGATGCAGGGTAAAATTATACTCTTTTCAGATTTGTTACAGATTTAAGGGGCTTCTACAAACGTTGTTCCGCTGGCAGCAGAAAACACAGAGGTTGATCTGAAACCTGATGAGTTGCTCCCACCTCCCTGAGAATGAAGACCCACATTTCCAGCAAAAAAAGGCCAGTGCTCAGTGTGGAAGTTTGGTTTGAGTTCCCTCACTGAAAGGGCAGCACAGCGCTGGCTAAAATCTGCCCAGTATTACAGCTCAAACCTTCTCTAACACTGCCACAAAAACATTCGTTAATGCTGCTGTTCTCTGATAGTGCCGTTCTCTAATACTGCCATAAAATACGACAGATATAAAAGAATTTTAAAGAAAGCTTCAAGTGGTGAGAAAGGAATATTCTCAATCAAAAATACCTTCCATCCAGCTGACTGGAAGCTGCCAACGAGGACAAGGACTGTACCACAGATTTCACAACCCGAACCTTCCCTGCGATGTTCCCCCCTCCGCTGCCTGCTCTGGCAGCTCTCCAAACTATTGCTTCTGTTTCTATTTCTATCCCGCTTGCTTTGTATCAAGCCCTGCAAAACAACAAGTAAGCAATTTACGATGCAAATTATTTTTTGGTATAAGTGGGAGATGGTCTGCAGGCATACCTGTGAGTATGAAGTATAAGGTTGGAGACGGGGGCATTTATTTTATTTCTTTTCTGCAGTAGGCTGTTTGAGTGGCTTTGACTTGCTGTTCTTTCTAAGCCAGGGTGTCCCAGCCTGTCATTGTCACAGATCTTTGTTTTAAAGGTGGAAAACTGGGTGGATGTAGCTGTAAATGCAGACGGCAGGATGCTGAAAACTAAGTCAACGAAGATTAAATCTTCCATCCATTGCCCATAGGCCAACTACCAGCCTTTCAAACTTTCTTCTTTCCATGATCCCTTTAAAATAATATTTATGGATGTATGTATTTGCATCTACTTAATTAATCTCTGAATCTATAATTTAAAAGTTTTGACATGAAGGGATGGAGATTTTTTTCTTAACTCCTACCTGTATAGCAGGTTTCTAACCCAAATCTTGGGCTGTGTAAAAGGAAAAAGGTCTGCTCCTAGGTAACTAGCAGCTTGATGCTGAATAAATGCATCATGAGAAAAAAAATCAAGGTATAAGCACTCTATTTTTCAGATAAGATCAGATTTTGTAGGAAATACCAACTTTATAATACAGACAGAAGCCTGCCGTTATCATCTTGCATCTGTCTATAGGACTGTTAGTTTCTGCCTGAAGATAAACCTGTCTTTTTAAAGGCAGAATACTTGAAAAATAGCTTCCAAAACATACAGAACATACCAAAACACTGTGGTAGTATACACCCTGCTCATTAAAAAAAAAAAAAAAATAATTCAAGTGGCAATGGTCTTATATGTTGACAACAAATTTCAACATAATGCCATAAATGTTCAAAATAATAACACAATTAAATTCTTGTTAATCTCAAATGAGTGAAATATCATTTTAATCTGATTAGTTCTAATGGGAAAGGCTAGAAGTGACTCCAAATACCTGAAGATCTATGAAAGGTGTGGGTCACCAGAGGCAATATTCTACATACACACGTTCAGTGTTGTGTTTTACAGCCTGAAGCAAATGTCATTATGCATGAAAGGACAAAACATCAGGTCATTTCTCACTTAAGAACATCGTCAAACACCTGCATAATCTTTCCAGTGACTAGCCAGCTAATTTTATCTCTGAATTTCTACATAAGAAACACACATTCTTGTTGTTACATGGCAACTTAAAATCAACAAGCAATCCTTCCCAAAACAAATCCTTAGAACTATTTATTAAAAAAATAACAACGGTGGAAGAGAGCCATAGTTTAAAACTCCAGCATTTGCAAATAGCTATTACAGTCTGCAATGTTGTAACATGTTTTTAAAACAGCTATTTTAGGACATGCACATTTAATCATCAGTCTCTAAATCTTAGAAAGGTACTGACTAAATAGAGATCATCCTGTAGACTACTTTATAGATTATGTGGATTGTAAAACAAGTTATACAAGAGACCATGAAGCTATAGAACCTCAAAGGAGCCACTGTTTGCTTTTTTATATTTTTTCTGGTAAGGAGAAAAGTTTCTGTAACTTGTAAGACACTACCTTTGTACTTCTGTAATGTCTAAAACATGATTAGGAGGCTATTCTGAACCTAGACATTTTAAATTTTAAAGAACTAATAAAATATTACTTACCCAGTTTTCTTCTAGAATAAAAATTAAAATATACCACTCTGTCCCTGATTTTTATAACCTTCTGCACTCCTCCGCTCCTGGCTGCTGTATGGATCCCCTTTCCCCCTGGATCACATGAAAGTGTTCTATTAATGTGAATTGGCTGATGTTGGAGAACACTATGCTGGACAGCTATGCAGTGCAAGGAATTCGACCCAGGGAGCTGCAGGGCTGTGACACACCAGTTCTTCACGGGAATTCTCAGTAACTGGGTGAGAAGAACCCGAGAGAGGTCCCGCACCCTGGGTGCAGGTTGCTGGTGGCGTTAGTACACTGTTCGCTTACGGCAATGAGACAAATTCCATGATACACCAATGTCACCGGAATTTTATCCTCTGGTTTTTCACTCCAGGACTACACTAAGTGTCAGGTTGTCTCTCTCACCTGATTGAGTAAGCGAAGTTTGGCAAAATGGATCAGTTTAGAACGTTATAAGCACAGCATGGCTGAAAGCGATAGCTGCCTTAGGAAAACTACGGCAAGTCAGCACTGCTCCGCATATTTCACAAGGAATGCTTTGCTGGAGTTCAGAATAAACATTCCAAGTCTGGGAATGCTGGTAGATTACCTGGCAGGAGGGAGGGAAGGAAAAAGAAGCCTCCTGCTTCGTTCCATTCTTCATCCCTTTGCCTGTGTTTGGTCTGCTCTTGCCCACAGGGTCAGAAAAGAGGGAAAGCAGCTTGTTTCTTCTCATGATGGACGAGACAGATCCTTCAGCCCACTCCGAATGTGGTGGTTGAAGTCAGAGTGTTACATCTGTGAGCCTTTCAGGAAAAATAAAACATGCCACTTCAGTACAGAGTTGTATTAACACTAAAGCCCCAAAGCACGTGTCACTGGAAGAGGAAACCCGCACCAATCGTAGAATCACTTGTAAGTAAAACATGTTTTCAGTTACATGGTATTTTTGGAAAAGCCTCCCTTGCAACACGTTATTTCAGAGAGGAAAAACTTATTTCTTTCACAACAGGTTGTGAGTTACCGGCCTTTAAACACATGCAATGAAATTATATTCACATCAGCACAAGATATGAAGAAATGATTGTGTGATGGGATTAAACCCATTACAGGAGAGCTGAGGTTTAAGTCAATTGTTTGCATGGTGTTGGCAATGTCTGATGGGCAATAACTTCTAGAGATTGCTATAAAGAGAAGTGAATTTCTGTGAATTTTCTGGGAATACAGGGATTATATGCTTATTAAAATTTCCATGTCCAAAAAATTGCCATGCAGTTATGCAAAATACGGGCACAGCTCTACAGAGCACTAACTGGCTTTTTCTTTTGCAAAAATCTGACATTGTTCTGCATTCGCTTTGTTCCTACATTAGAAATGTACTGGATGGACCACCAGGGCAGCAGCGCTCTGGCTCTTCTCCGCTCTGAGGCATCATTGACGTGTGTATATATTTCCTGCTCCTTCTTGGAAAGATTTTTTTTTTTAACAATTATTATTTTCCTAAACTGGATTGCTGTGTGATTGTAGGGCAAAAGTGGAAGGTTTTGAGCACCTTAGCCCCTGTCAGCATGACTTCAACACGTTGTCGTAGCAACCTTGTTTCAGTCTTTCACTCAACGAAACCTTCCAAGTCACTAAAGAGTTCCTGGGTTTGATCTGACAGGGTCTTTTTCTCTGACATCCCATCCAATTGGGCTGCAGGTTTTTTTCATAGTTCTGTTAATAATTGTTATTTCATATTCCTCTGGAAATACCTTCTTCAACTGGCACACCGCACACTGTGATTTGATGGGCTGTAACCTAATCCACTCTGCTGAAAAAATACCTGGTGCAAGATTTTTACCTCCCGCGGGATTATCCGTAAATATGGAAATAAAACTTCTGCAAGAACCAAGTACATGAACTCACACTTCCACGTTGCTAAAACAATTTTTCAAGTTAGCTGCACTCATTAAAATTAATTCCATAACTGTTTGCTTGCAGAGCTGGCAGCCGAGTGGCAAGTGTGATATCTCAGATGTTTTGTTTCTGATGTTTTCAATTAGCCCAGGTCCATTTCAGGCTACCAGGATTATCTTTATGTCAGGAGCAGCCATTACCTGGCTACAGGTCCCATGCAGCAATGTTCTCAGACAATTAATTTCCTCCTTTATCTCTTTGTCTGGAATAATAGCATTTATTTTGGTGTATTCAAGAGAAATCCAGAGAGTTTATGCTTCAGAATCATATGCAACACTCCTGGGCAGTGACTAAACTGTCTCATTTAAAAACATGTATTTTTCCACGTGTAGGAACATCTGCTGGCAGGTTGGGGGTCTTCACACCAGGAGATCAATCTTCTAGATCTGGATATATGATTAGATATTATATTAAATCGAATGGTGGTCGATCCACAGTTTATTGGGTCTGGATGAGCATCAGCACAATGGGCAGCTCTAGAGATATGAGATGCACAGTCGACACCATTGGTAATTCACACCTCAGTACTGTAAAACAAAACATTATTTCTCTGTATCTGATTACAACGGAGACCGCCTATTGCCCGCTGAAACGTTGCACCCGTATGAGCTGCTGTGTATCACGGTGCATTCAAAGTATGCGGTGTTAAAAATCAGAACTCAGTTGGAGATCCTCTCCTAAATGCCAGAAACTTCATGTGCACTTCTGCACTCTAGAGGAAGCCAAAGAATTAATGGTGAAATACGTACGCAGCGCATCTCTGCTAATAAATTAGAAATACTTATTTTAAGATACCTCTGTGTGAGTCTTCTCATTTCAATAAGGTTTTGCATATGTGAGACCTGAATGGGGATGGAAATCTCAGCTATTTAATGTGTTCTTTCAAAAAATCTGGGATTCATCAGTGCAAGTAACAACACGTTTTTATTAATGATCTGCCCTCTTGAGAAAACGACTTTTATTTTCTGTTAAAATTACAGAATACTTCATCCCAATTCCTTTTCTGTAATAGAATGTATATTTCCTCCTGTATCAACGACATGAAAGATGATTCCCAAATTTGAAAATCTCCAGTGTTACTGTTCATTATGAATTGAATGGAATGCCTTATTTCCGTAGCTTGTTATATGAACACACATTAACAGCGAGAGGTCAGTTGGAAGATGCTCCTTTATTTGCCAGAGCACAGGACCGTGCTTAGTGATTAATCTACACATATTATACAGAAATATATGCATTAGAGATGCTCAGTCAAGTGTATCATCCCATTGTCTTTAATTTTCACCTCTTCTGCTCCTCAGACGTGAGAGAAGCTGAAAAGCAGATTAAAGGCTTGTTACCATCAGTTTCATCATCACATCTCCATTAACAAACATGAAACTTCTCGGGCTTTTCTGCTCAACTTTTTAAAAGCAGATAAAAAAAAAAAACCCTCGCTTAATCCAAGAGGTAAACAGCCACGCCTCGGATGCGCGAGAGCTGCCGATTTTTGGGGATTTATTCGAAATGACTTATTTAAGCACAGGTTATTTTGGGACGAGCTCAGCGCCTGCGAGCCCTAGTGGCGGCGGCTGCTGCCGGCCCGGCCCGGCCCGAGGCCGCCGGGACCTCAGCGGGGCCGTTACGGCAGAGGGGCCGTTACCGCAGCGAGCGGCCGTTACCGCAGCGGGGCCGTTACCGCAGCGGGGCCGTTATCGCAGCGGGGCCGTTACCGCAGCGGGGCCGTTACCGCAGAGGGGCTGCCACCCCCGCGCCGCCTCCCGCCGGCGGGACCGATCGCACCCGCGCATCCCCCGCGGCCTCCGCTCTCCTCCCGCCCCGGCAGCGACCTCACGGGGCGGTAACGGCGACAGCACCCGCCCCGCTCCGCCCCGCCCCGTCCCTCCCCGCGGGTTTGGCCCTCTCGGGCCGCCGTCGCGACCGGTAACGGCGCCTCCAAGGGCGCCTTGCGCGGGGCCGGGCTGCCCGGGCGGCGGCCTCCCCGCGCCTCTTCCGCGGCGGTTGGTGAAGGGCCGGGGCGCCGAGCAGCGATGTCGGAGGCGACTGGAAGCGGCGATTCCTCCTTCTCCTCCTTACCCTCCTCGCCGCAGGGCGCGGAGCGCGGCCGCCTCTCGCTGCCCTCCACCTCCCGCAACGGCGCCGCGCCCCAGCACCGGCAGCAGCGGCTGTCGAGCCGCCCGCGCCCGCCGGCCTCCGGGGAGGAGGGAGAGGAGCCGGAGGCGGCGGGAGACAAGCCCGGGCAGCCGGAGAGCGCCGGGGGCGTCGGCGATGAGCGCAGCAGGAGGATGATCCGGAACCAGTACCGGGAGCTCATCTACAGCGTGCAGCGTAAGTCCGGGGGCGGCTGCGCCCTCGGGAGCGGCCTGTGCCCGGTCCGGGCCTCGTTCTCCGGCGGGGATGTGTGTGTGCCGGGGAAATGGGGGCTGCGAGTGGGTGCTGGGGCTTGGTGTGAGAAATAGCGTGGCCAGCAGGCCCAGGGCAGTGGCCGTCCCCCTGTACGGGGCACTGGGGAGGCNTGGAGGGTGTTGGTCTCTTCTCCCAAGTAGCAAGTGATAGGATGAGAGGAAATGGCCCCAAGTTGCATCAGGGGAGGTTTAGATTGGATAATAGGAAAAAATTATTTCTGGAAAGAGTTGTCAGGCATTGGAACAGGCTGCCCAGGGCAGTGGTGGAGTCACCATCCCTGGAGGGGTTTAAAAGATGCAGAGATGAGGTTCTTAGGGACATGGTTTAGTGGTGGACTTGACAGTTGGACTCAATGATCTTAAAGGTCTTTTCCAACCAAAGCGATTCTATGATTGTGTTGTTTCGGTGCCAGGCAGGTAGCCTGGCCTTATTGTTTGAGGAACTCTTCAAGTTTTTGTGGGAACTCCAAGTTACCTGGCCTGCTGAAATTTTGAGCCTGTAGTTAGGTCGAAAATTGGCTCCCTGGAAGCATTTGCATGCGCAGGGGTAGGAAGGTTTTGAGAGATTTACCTGCGTGTAATGTGTGCGACTGCATTGATGCAGGGAAGCTGTTGGTCTTGAAACTGCAGTTACCAGTATCTGGACCAGAAAGTTATTCTTAGGCTTTCCAGAAAGTGCTATGGGATTTTTAGCATCTCTCTAGATAAATGTGTCAGTACTTCCCCCATGTATGCTTGGAGTGTGCTGTTTTTCTCATGAAAGCATAACAGTGGTAGTTTCACTAAGCAACCTGTGGTGTCATTTGTTTTCTGCATGCTTGGTAAATTCGTAGGATTCTTTTTGTAGGCCTTTTCAACCAATTGCTAGGGGAAATCCCGTGGGCCAGGCTGCTTGAAGGTAATGGGGCCCAAGATAGTTGGGTAGCATTCAGGGATTGCTTCTACCAAGCTCAAGATCAGAGCATCCCGACATGTAGGAAGTCAAGGAGGGGAGCCAGGAGACCTGCGTGGTTAAACAAGGACCTGCTGGGAAAGCTCAAGTGGAAGAGGAGAGTTTACTGATCATTGAAGGAGGGGCTGGTGACTTGGGAATAATACAAGGCTGTTGTCAGAGGCATCTGGGAAAGCTAAGGCCTCCTTAGAGTTAAACCTGGTGAGAGGGGTCAAAGACAACAGAAAGAGCTTTTTCAAGTGCATAGCAGATAAAACTAACACCAGAGGCAAGGTAGGCCCACTGATGAATGGGATTGGTGCCCTGGTGATAGAACATACAGAGAAGGCAGAGTTACTGAATGCCTTCTTTGTCTCTGTCTACTCTGCTGGAGCCTGTCCTGAGGAGCCCCGTACCCCTGAGGCCCCAGAGGAAGGCAGGAGAGTGGAGGAGTTTGCCTTGGTTGATGAGGACTGGATTAGGGTAGAATTAAGCAATCTGGACATCCATAAATCCATGGGTCCTGATGGGGTGCACCCGTGGGTGCTGAGGGAGCTGGCTGAAGTCATTGCTGGACCACTCTTCGTCATCTTTGCCAAGTGTTGGGAAACGGGAGAGGTGCCTGAGGACTGGAGGAAAGCAAATGTCACT
>VWYH01008821.1:0-38772 GCA_013399365.1 Pampusana beccarii | reverse complement strand
GGAGGTTGTGGAGTCTCCTTCTCTGCAGACATTCAAAACCCACCTGGACACCTTCCTGCGTAACCTCATCTGGGTGTTCCTGCTCCGGCGGGGGGATTGGACTGGACGATCTTTTGAGGTCCCTTCCAATCCCTGACATTCTGTGATTCTGTGATTTTACAAGAGAATACAACACAGTTTATTGATGACCCAGGCTGTGTTTATGCAGCAAAACAGCAGTGATGTGTCAGTGCATTGAGGATGGGGTTTATCCTTAAAAGCAGTGCTGTGAGTAGCTGTTCAGAGTTGAACATCTGAAAGCCTTGTTAAATCATACGTATACCGGCCGTTACATGTAAGTGACTGGGTTTGACATGCTGATCCTCGGAAATCACCAAGCACGCGTTTTGGGGGGGTTATTTGCTTCTTTCGTGAAAATCTTTAATGACTTTTGGGTAAGACAGCACGCAGAAAACAATGGTATCTGATAGTTGCTTTGATGCAGATATACATATTTTACTGGAATCAGGAGGAATCTGGGATCTGCTACCATAAATTCAACCATATAAATCTTATTCCATTGAAGTAAACGGAAAATTGCCTCTTCAAACTGAGTTAGTCCGTAAACATTAATAAAACTTGAGTCTACATAGTCTTGCAATTAATGTACTGTAACTATATTCTGTATTTTTCTGTGTGGGCTATGAACCAGCCACTTTTGATTAAGGTGTAAGTGTGTGTTTCTTGATGATTTAGTATTTAAGTAATTTAGGATTTCATTTGTGTCCTTTCCCCCACAGAAAATCGTGAGGATATGCTGAGTTCAAAAAGCAACAGGCTGACGGAAGCTTTGGAAGAAGCCAATAAACTTTTTAGTGGAGGTAAAACAAATTCTTTGGTCCTTATTAGAGTTGTTTGTTTGACAGTTGTCCAAGTGTGAGGCGATGATGCCTTATAAACAAAAAAGGGCAAGAGAATGAAGTTGAGGTCCAGGTACTTTATGAGAATTATTAAAGTATAACTTGAAACAGATATGTTCAGTTGAAGAGGAATTGTTTGAATTATTATCTATACATAATAATATAATAAATATATATACTTTAGTGTTTATTTGCACTTAGCAATACCCCTTGCTTTATCTTGACACTGGAGAACAATATATGTAAGCAATGAATATAAGACATAGTGGTGTAGAGGGGTTCATTGCACTTGGAGAGATGGAAAACATGTCAATGAAGAATGCATTTTATTCTTTAAGAGAATGTTATTTTTCCATGTTTGCCTTTGTCAGTGTCATCCTGTCCTTTTCTCTCTGTGTTTTTTTAAATGCAGATATTGTCAGGAATTGTGTTAGAGGTCATTGCAATAAAATGATTTACAAAGCTCTATACTCAGGATAGTCTGTATGCTGAATTTTATTATTGCATTTTTTTTAACAACTTCATATTATTAACCCTAAATCTTTTCTGTAACAGTTTCCTGTGCACGAGAGGCTGCGCTGGATGCCCAATTTCTTGTCTTAGCATCAAATCTAGGAAAGGAGAAGGCAAATGAGTTGCATTCTGAGATGACAGCGTTTGATTCACTAGCATTTGCAGAAGACTTGGTAAGTTCTAGACTGAATTTGCCACCAATTTTGCTAGAGGTTTGCCCTATTTGTTACAGAATCATAAAGTAAAAGCCTCGTTGTCAGGCAGTACAGGGCAGTTCTGATTGTGTTTACTCTTCTTATAAATTTATTTGATTAACTTTTAGGTTAGTGTAAGCGTTTCCAATGCACATAGAGGAAAATTAACTCAAAACGCAGACAGCCCTCCCTGGTGTTGTGTTGTTGCTGCTTTATCACAGTTCAGTCAGTTCGTGCCCTTAACGTAGTCTTGTGCACTTTTTTTTAGACTTGCTGTTTTGTAGATTCCCAGCAGTTAAGTAGTTTCTTTATCCTGTCTACTGCTTTATATGTTTTTGAATGAAGTTCTCCAGGCTCTGTGTAGCTGACATGAAATGGGACTTTGGGGTACTTGCCTGCTTTAGACTTGACATGTTTGTCTCTTTGTACTGTGACTGGGTGGAAGAGTCAGTTCAGAATAGCTTTGAACAGACTTCCTTTTCCTCCTGAAAATTTTCTCTTATGTTAGAGTAGGTTAATAAGGATTCTAAGTCTTTGGTCAAGTCTAGAGCTCTGTGATATAAGAAAACCCCGTCAAGTTCAGTTGTTTTATTGAAGTTTTTCCTGAAGAAGTCTGGATTGGTGGATGCAGGGTTAGACCAATTAAGTTCTTCTTTGATATTTGAGGAGGTTCAGAAACAGTGAGACATCTGAGCTTTGCAGTGCAATTTAAGTCATAATTCGTACGTAATTGTAATATAGAATATTGGAATATAGGCAGTTTTATTTACCTATAGCTCTTTTGATCATTGCTTGCTGAACACAAGTCTGTGAATGTTTTTCTCTTCTCACAGTATCTTCAGGAAAGTCAAGGTCCTTATGCAGTGATATTAAATATTAATCTAGCAAGACAAACACCAAAATACAGTGTTTCACCATTCATGCATCTACTGATCTTTAAGTGAATTTTCATTGAAGCTTTTTTTCTTTTGTAGCTAACGTTCATGGGTATAAATCGCATAGAAGTGGAAGAAAATGATAGCGATTCTGAGGGCATTTCAGGTGGCTATTTACCTAGTAATGCCTGGCATAAGCTGGGAGAAGAAACGGAAAAGTACTTCAGAAGAGCACCTTCTTTTCACTATATGTAAGTTTATTTAAGGAAATAGTATATGTTACAGCACGAGCTAATGGCCTTAATTGATTCTTATCTCAATGCCCTGAGCTTGAATAGAGTTTAATCTTGGGTCACAAAGTGTCAACAAGAACTTCTCTGTGGTCTCTGTTCTTATGGTGCAGTGAACTCCTTGTCTACAAAATACTTCATAATATTTTTGTCTTTGATTTTGGTTTGTCTTGACTTACAAAATAACATCGCTTGGATCTAGTAGTGATAGCAAGCTATTCTTGATTTACCCGTTTCAGACCAAAACCAGTAGAAGTGACCCTCCTTCCTTTAAAAGCTGACTCTTCCCTCATCTTTCTGTCCCTGTACAAGCTGGAGCCAGAATCATGAATAGAGGAACTTTTTTTTAATTATTTCCTAGGCAGTTGTGGAAGGTCAGTCCCTCAGGGTCTGTATCTTCTACCTGATGATTGTATTATCGTGAAGAGACCAACAATTCTCGTGTATCTGTGTTTATGGGTTGTCTTTTAGAGTCTTGCTTTCTGGCTCTGCCTTCAGAAAAAAATCACCTGATTACTGGGAAGTGGCCTGATGTAAAATCAGCGTCATCTCTCCTGGTGTGTAGACAACCCATTTAGTTGGAGCCTTTTTAGCTGCTGCCAAATGGCGCTTAATTGCCTGGCTTATAGACGATGCTCCAATTTAAATCCCTCATGAAGTCAGCCAGCAATAGCAGGCTCTAGTTAAATTATATTATCGAGAGTAGAACTGATAGACTATTATTGAGTTGTCTGTGCTTTTACAATTGTTCCACTCCCCAGTAAATATCACTTTAAGAAAGTTGCCGAATATAATAACTTGATCATACAATACCTGATATTTGATGTTGAATAGCTAATTCACGTATTTCAAACTTGTGTTTGCACTTTCAAGCTGTAAGCTCTAGCTGATAAGCCTATTTTCCAATAATTTTTTATAGTCTTAAGACAAAACTGATTGTGAGAAAGCCTTCTTTTTTTCTCATTAGTTGCATTTTGACATCTTGAGTAATGATTGGGCTTCTTTTGACGGAAGATGTGTGGATATTAGCAAAATGTTAATTTTAAATAATAAAGTGTAGTCCTCAGTTTAGGAAAAGAACTACTTATTTCTGACTCCATCTGTTCTTATGTGAGGCCTGAGTTGTGGGGTTTTTTTCATGGTCAGTCTGTGACTTCTGAAATTGAGCAATTGCACCTCACTCAAGATAAGGAAAAATATGTACTGCAGAATTTTTGGGTGCCTGCTGAAGTAACTTGAATTGAGTCTCAATTCACACTCTCTCCTTTAGGCATCTAACTTGGTGGAGATTCAAGGCAACCAAAGTTAGGAGCCTAAGTTCCTTATATAGTCAATGGAGAGAGGTAAGCACTTCCAGAAAGTGCCTAAATCTAACAGGTATATTACACTCATGTTGTTTAATGAGAAACTTTGGATCTCTTTTTAGTGTATTGAATGTTCTATTAATTGACTATATTTTCAAATTAATTGTATTTTATTTTATTAAAAAAAAAAAAGCTTACTGCAAACCTGACCTTACAGAAACTAAACAATAGATGAAAAAGAGATAAATATTGTATGGAGAGAGTCTTCAGGCAGAGAAATGTAACAAATAGAAATGGAGATATTAGAGGGTATGAACCATATACTCTGTTTCATTTTCTAAGTAGTTTTTAGAAAAGTAGATTTAAAGTTTTCAGTTTGAACAAAAAGAATTGGAATAATTGCATCAAATTGTATACATCCTGTTGACAATCTGGTATGAGGCGGCCAACGTAAATTGGGAGCAACTTTTGGGGATGGTTGTTTACCAAAATCTCTGAATGTTTTATTTTTAGATATGAGTCATTACTTTGCACTTCTATCAGGACATCAACTGCTCAGTATCTAGGGGTTTTTTTAGCATACAATATAAAACATATTTCCATATATACGTTCTTTTTTTTTGGTTAGGTTGGGATCCTTCAAGTCTGAACCTCCTGTACCAAGGCAGCGGATCGAAAGGCAGAAAAAGGCTACAGGAGGAGAAGCAAAACGGGCAATGCCTGCCCAGGTTTGTGAAGTGTTAACCTTTATTAACGATTCGTAATGGCATTGTTATTACAAGTGGCTTTTTAATCTTTCTGTTCGTGGTGGTTTGGGTTTTGTGGTTATGACTTGTGGAGTACTGAAGGATTGAGAGTTGGTTGTTAGGCTTCTTGATTTGTTTTATGTGGACTGCAGTATTTCACCGAATGGAAGGAAATACAATTCACAGACTGATTTCAAGTTCGGAAATAGGATTTACAGTCTGATTTTTCAAGTTCAAATTAGCTTGTTTGCTCTGCTCATTGCTTTGAAAGGAAACAAAAAAACACCACTTCTTTAAATGAGTGTGTTTTAAAATTTTGTTTAAAAAATGTCTAACAGTTTGTGGCATTTGCACAGAAATGTGGTTAACAGCAGCAAGCTAATTAGCTCACTTATACACTGTTTTTTGTTTGCTGTTTCCCTCTTCTTTCTGTTGTACTCTGGCAGAAAGGCGAAAGTCTGAGAATACTGCGAGGCTTATATTTGAAACTTTGGAAAAGTAAACCACATTGTTTATGGGGAACCTCTGGCTGATAATGCCAGTACATAGAGGCAAAATGTTGAGTATGTCTTTTTAAATACAGCCTACTTCTTAATAATCCAAATAGTGATAGAAATGATTCAGATAGAGTTTGGAGTGGGAAGAAGAGGAGCTGGAGAGTTTGAGAGAGTTGCTTCCAGAAGCGAGTGATGGCTCTTTGTTGTTTGCTTAGGTAAACGCTGATGATCAGCGTGGTTGTTACCCTGTGTTAGACACATGGTGGTGTGTGAAAGTTTCTGTAGCTTACCTTATTATGAGGTGGTCGAAGGGAAAGTGATGGTTCACGGGAACACCAAACAGCTTGCTGAAGACTGTACTTGAAAAGTGAATTTGCTACTCTGCTGATTACAGTACTTGAACAACGATTTGGGGTACCCTGCTTTAGAGATAATGAACAAATCTGTCAAATCACAATAAGCATGTCCTTTGACCATGTCAAACTTCATGCCATGATATTTCTTACATGTAAACTTGGATTCCTTTTCTGAAAAATAGTTAAAGATCTTCACTGTCAAGAGCTCTAGGTGCACTGCCCAAGTAGCAGAAGGCAAAGGCAGGGACTGGGAGAATGAAGGCAACGTGGCTTCATTAAGGGCAAATCGTGCTTGACAAATTTGGTGGCTTTCTACGATGGGGTTACAGCGCTGGTGGGTAGGGGAAGAGCAACTGACATCGTCTGCCTGGCCTTGTGCAATGCATTTGACTCTGCCCTGCACGATGTCCTTGTCTCTAAATTGGAGAGACGTGGATTTGATGGATGGACCACTCGGTGGATAAGGAGTTGGCTGGATGGTCACACCCAAAGTTGCTGTCAATGGCTTGATGTCCTTGTGGAAACCAGTGACGAGTGGTGTTCCTCAGGGGTCAGTGCTGGGACCGGTGCTGTTTAACAGCTTTGAAGGGAAGAGATGCTGTTCAGAGGGACCTTGATGGCCTGGAGAGGTGGGTCCGTGCAAACCTCATTAATTTCAATAAAGCCAAGTGCACGGTCCTGCACATGGCTCGAGGCAATCCCAAGCGCAAACACAGGCTGGGTGGAGAATGGATTGAGAGCAGCCCTGAGGAGAAGGACGTGGGGGTGTTGGATGATGAGAAGCTCAACATGACCCAGCAGTGTGTGCTTGCGGCCCAGAAAGCCAACTGTGGCCTGGGATGCATCAAAAGAACTGTCACCAGCAGGCCAAGGGAGGTGATTCTGCCCCTGGTGATACTCTGCTCTGGTGAGACCCCACCTGCAATGCTGTGTCCAGCTCTGGAGTCCCCAGCATCAGAAGGACATGGACCTGTTGGAGCAAGTCCAGAGCAGGCTGTGAAGATGATCAGATGGCTGGAGCCTTCTCCTATGAAGACAGGCTAAGAGTTGGGGTTGTTCAGCCTGGAGAAGGCTCTGGGGAGACCTTACAGCAGCCTTCCAGGCCCTAAAGGGGGCCTACAAAAAAGCTTGAGAGGCACTTTTTACAAGGGCATGTAGTAATAGGACAAGGGTAATGACTTTAAACTGGAAGTGAGGAGATTTACCTTAGATATATGGAAGAACTTCTTCCCCATGAAGGTGGTGAGGCCCGGGAACAGGCTGCCCAGAGCTGCTGTGGATTCCCTGTCCCTGGAGACATCCCAGGCCAGGCTGGACGGGGCTCTGAGCAACCTGAGCTGGTGAAGATGCCCCTGCCCATGGCAGGGGGCTGGAACTGGATGAGCTTTAAGCTCCCTTCCAACCCAAACCATTCTATGATCCTATGATCTTAATGAACTGCCCTTCTACTCTTACAAATAAACTTCTTCAGTAAACTCACAGGCTCTGTACCACCGGGGTGACCCAGGAGTAGACCTGTAAATAAGCACAAAACTGACCTGTCAGTTTGATATTGTAAAATGGGAATTAATTGCTAAAGCACTTTGTAAGTTATCTTATGTTTGCGTGTGTCTGTAACTGTGCATGTATGGCATAGAGAGAAAAATTTATTTTATGTGGTTGTAAAAGGCCCTTTTGTAATATATAACAGTGGTTATTTGAGGTGAAACTATGTTTCTTTTTCCAGTTAAAAAAAATGGAAGAGTCTCATCAGGAAGCTACAGAAAAAGAAGTAGAGAGGATTTTGGGATTATTGCAAACCCATTTTAAAAATGATCGTAAGTATGATTCAGTTAAGCTTGATTTGAGAAAATGAATACTCTTAATCATTTACAGTGAAGAGTGATTAAACTATAGAAACAAAATTAGGTAGAGTTAGCAAGTAGAAATCTCTATGTTGAAGGATATATACTATGTGCTTTTTTATGAACACTGCTCAGTTTCTGTTTGAAAAGTAAATTTAAGTCCTACCCTCTCCCTCTTATTAGAGCATGGCATTTTTTAGAAAGCAAAGAGTGGCTGCGTATGTGTTTGCATGTGGCAAAAGAGGGGAAGAAAATAATAGTCTCTTAAAACTTTGTTTCTTTCTGTAGGCAAATGGGAATTCAGCATTGTAACTAAATTGACATAAACATTCAGTTAGCTTTGAAAAGCCACTAGCGACTTCCTGAAGTTTGTGTTTCTGTGTATTAGCTCTGTATATACAATACCACCTGATTGTTTTGTTAACAAACCCATTTTTTCATCTCTAGCTGATACACCTATTTCCTTCTTTGATCTTGTGATTGATCCAAACTCTTTTGCACGCACTGTGGAAAACATCTTTCACGTGTCCTTCATTATAAGGGTAAGGCGTGACATGTTCTTGAAATCTTATTTTAGATACTGGAATTGTCGGGAAATATTGATTTGGTTTATGGCTTTCATATTGACAGATTAGCATTTAAATATCAGGGATCCTAATTCTTTTTCTACGAACAGTCTATGATATTTTGGTAATTGAATAAAAATGAAAACAGAGTTGGCAAACTATATTTTTTATTAGCTTTTTCTATTATAGTCACTTAACCAAAAAAATAGTGAAATTTTTGCTGTCAATACACTTTTCAAAAAGTGATTCTAGCTCACATTATTGTAGGTTA
Source organism: Pampusana beccarii (assembly GCA_013399365.1). Taxonomy (NCBI): domain Eukaryota; kingdom Metazoa; phylum Chordata; class Aves; order Columbiformes; family Columbidae; genus Pampusana; species Pampusana beccarii. Next base: position 30,417 of record VWYH01008821.1, on the reverse strand, counting down.
TAGAAGAGTTATTGAGGTTGTAGGAAAGTCTGTCAGTGCAGTGTTTTATGTTCTCTTTGAATTTGTAGATTTGCACTTCAAACTGTACTTAGTTTGTCCAACAAATGAATTTGGGAAAAGGGTAAAACTTATATTTTGACTAAATGCAGGCTTATAGTGAATAGTGATGTGATTGTGAAGGGTTGACTCAAGTATATTAAATGAATAATAATTATTTTTAATAAATTTTTAAAAAATCCGACAGTTACCAACTGTCCTATATCAGCTGCATTTTTTATGAGTAAAGTGCTATATTTAAATAACTTTTCTTATTTGATATGCCAATTAAGATTATTTATCAATATATGTACCTGTTTATGATGATGTAATATATTAAATATGTGAAATCTCAGTGCATTATCCTAAGTAGGTAGTTCTAATTTCTGAAACTTTAAATCCTACTGTCTTTTAGGATGGTTTTGCAAGATTGAAGTTGGATGACGATAAACTACCAATAATAGGTAAAATCTAGCTTTAAAATATTACAGTTGTTTTTCATTACAGCATTGAGAAGTAGCTCCATTTTACGTGTTCACGAAGTTTTAAGTGTATTTTTCGCTGCATGAGTAGAGATTCGGGGATATGCACTGAATGCAACTGAAGGTGTAAAGAGATTAATGAGAGGAACTGGAGGGACTGAATCTCTTTACATGTCAAAATACGGGAAAAGGCCATCATGCTGATCCATACAAATTATTAGAAGTAAATGTTATTAACTTTCATTTAAAGAGATTTTTTGCTAATAAGTACATGAACAATGTTATACTTTGCTGAGAAGATATATTTTGGGGTGCAAGAGGTCTCCTTTGTGTGAGCTGGGAAGGGCTGCAAGTTCCAAACAGTTGAAAACGAAACACTGGCCTATGTATGAGGTCTTTGGCTTTCATTCCCACAGGATATTAACTGGATTAAGATTTTTGGTGGGATTTTTTAAAGGATTAAATACTTATGTCCTTCTGAGACTCTGAAAAATGTTAGTTTCTACATTTTTAGGAGGTAAGACTGAAGAAATTTCTTAAGCATGTGGTACAGGCTATTGATAGAGCCTGGCTTAGCGGAGCAGGTATAATTGGTTTGCTTTTGGTGAAGCTTTCATATTCGTGGAGGAAACTGACTTTAAAAGTGTAAAGACTATGAAAATAACTCTACTTTGAACAGAGCCTTCAAAAGACAACGAGGGAAAAGAGAATGACCGTGGTGCTGGAGCGCGGAACCAGATTGTCATATCTCTGAACCAGCAAGAATGGAAGGTATAACAGAGAGCACTTGACACTTTTGATTATTTGTTTTTTTCCTTAAGCGTAAGAATAAATCTGAGAGCTGTGCTGTTATGTACTCTGGTGAGGGCAAGTGTTCCCATGTATATTATCATTTCATTTAATTTTACGGATTCCAGAACAATCACAAATCTGACGAATGCTTTTAACTGCAAGAAAACTGAGAATTGGGGTAGCAATTTCATCTTCGATCCTTGAAGCCTGGTCAGTTTAAGTGCTTTTAAGTTGTGCAGTGACTCACTTTTACATTTTTATATGAGGATGGTGTAAGTCTGGAGTCTATTTCTTCCCTTCTATAAGATGCTTGCTTCTAGTGGGGAAGTTCTCCGTACAATTTCCTCACTGCTTGCTGTTTCTAATAAATCTTAGATAAAAAGTAGTTTTTACCACACACAGCTCTTCTCCTTTATCCCTCACTCAGAACGTGCAGAAGAAGTTTGGTAATTTGAAATAGTGCTTTAATATGAGAAACTTTATTACTTACCTAGTGGTAACTGCAATCAAATGACAATAATTGAGCTCTTGTAACTTACATACTCTTGTCATTTCTAACCAGGAGATCGTAGAAACATATGAAATAACAGAACCCATGATTAGCCCTCCTGATGATGGAAATGAAGATGGAATGGAGATAGCTTAATTCTTAAAGTAAGTTCTTTTAATAAATCAAGCTAAATAAAGATACAGTGTATGAGTTCCTTATGCATGTGGAATAACTGCAGGGAAACTACCTGTGACTTGTAAATGTAGAAGAACCAGAAGCAGGATAACTGTGTAAGGTCTGCGACATTTCTGTAGTCTTGATCTCTTCATGGAACAAAATGTCATGTATTCTTCAGTAATTCACTGAAAAAAAAACCCACCTTTATTTTTACATTTGATGGTCTGTTAAGTGATATGCTTGAGATAATTTTTGGAAATATATACTAGGAATGTAATGCAGGAAGAAACAGCTTAGTTTTTGTAGTTTTTCTTTTTTTTAAACCTACTGACAGTTCATGAGTGAATACATTAGTCTGAAGGATTGAGGGAAGCAGGGGAAGGGAAGACAGTCTGGTTCCCTCTAAAATGCTTTAAGACTGAATTATTTTATTGTCACAGTTGTTTGGTAAGTTCCAAATCTTAATGCATATTGTCTTATTGTCTTCTCTATTTTTTTCTTTCCCCCTAGGTGCCTCAAAGAATTTTAAAATGTTTTCTTCAGGAAGTATTTTATATGTATATATTGTAAAATTAAATTTATTTTTATTGGAACATCTCAGCACTTTTATATAAGCTGTCTTGTTTATATGTGTCACAAGGTTATTACCGTGTACTTTCTATTTATTATGGCTATGTTTACTACTTTATATAGTTTACTGATACTTACAAGCTTTCATCAAAAGAAGATGCTGTCCCCTTCCTTTCATCCATTGGCTCTCCCCTATAGCAGCCTGCAAGTGGAATTTATTAATACATTATTAACCACCTCTGCTGGGATAATCTTATCTAAATGATCTTGGGTGCTGCAGGAGAAATTTAATATTGTCTTTCTCACTCTTCTGGCAATCAAGGTTTGGCTTTGGAAATTTAGTCTTAATTACAGATAGAAGTTCCTTCTTCCTTTTCTTAAGTCCATCACGTGTATTTGGTTTTGTAACTTAAGCAGGACAGCTATACTAGGCTATGGAAGTATTTTCTTCAAAATTAATAAATTCTACCTCCATCTCCAGGAAATATTTCTGGATTTTTAGGGTATCTGAGCGAGCAGCCGGGGTGGTGGGTACCAAGTGACCTGTCGTGCTGCTAGCACCCCTGGTAGAGCACGTTTCTCGGGGTGGTAACATGAGGTCAGGCAGTGAATTTGATCATTTCTGGTCATTTACACCGAAGCTGGGAGCTCCGTGTTCCCGCAGCCGGGGAGGCCGGGCCGGGCGGGGCGCTGGGGGGCGGGCAGGAGGCAGCGGGGCCGCGGGCGCCATGGCCGCCGCCGTGGTGGAGTACAAGGGCTGGAAGGAAGGCTACCGCTGCGGGTACTGCGCCTCGGAGCGGGGGAAGGTCTCCGCCGGTAAGCGGGCGGAGGAGGGACCGGCCGGGCGGCGGTGGCGGGAGCCGGGGCTGGGGCGAGGGAGGGCGGCCGCCCGCACTAAAGATGGGGAAGCCGTAGTAAACATGGCGGAGATGCTGTTTCCTGTGGGCGCTGCCGGTGCTTTGCCCGTAGCAAAGATGGCGGCGGCGGCGCCTGTTTCCGGGCGCCCCGGGGTGCGGTGGGGAGCGGCGGGGAGGCCGCTGTCCTGAGCCGGGCAGCGGGCCCGCGGGGGAGATGGCGGCGGCCGACAGCTCTCCGAGCATCGTCGAGTACTTCGGCGGAGAGGATGGCTACCGCTGCGGCTATTGCAAGAGCGACACCGGCAACCTCTCCCACGGTGCGGCCCGGGCTGTGAGCGGAGCGGGGAGCGGGCCGGGCAGGGGCGGCTGGAGGCCGTGGGGCTGCTCGTGCCTGCGGGGTTGGCAGCGGCCCCGGCCCGTCCGCGTCTGTCCCGCCGGGAGCGGGAAGTGCCCGAACCGCCCGGCTCTGGGCTTGCGGGCGGCCCGGGGCAGCCTGAGGGGATGAGCCGGGCCCGGCAGCCGGGGGCACAGCCAGAGGGGTCGGTGTGCGGCTGGGGCTCGGCGGGAAACCGCACCTGGGGGCCCGGTTATAGCGGGGAGCTGCTCTGTTCTGCGGGCAAAACATCAAACGTAACGGGACCTTATCAATGCTCTGGGATCTTATCAATGCTGACAAATATCTCAGGGTGGGTGTCAAGAGAATGGACCAGACTCTGTTCAGTGGTGCCCAGTGACAGGATGAGGGGCAATGGGCACAGACTGAAGCACAGGAGGTTCCATCTGAATATGAGGAGAAACTTCTTTGCTGTGAGGTGCCCGAGCCTGGCCCAGGCTGCCCAGAGAGGTTGTGGAGTCTCCTTCTCTGCAGACATTCAAACCCGCCTGGACACGACCCTGTGTGATCTGCTCTGTGACCCTGCGTGAGCAGCTGGGTTGGACTGGGGGATCTCCAGAGGTCCCTTCAACCCCAACCAGTCTGGGATTCTGTGAAAGCTTTGTAAAGGACGAAATTTCATTCTTCCCACTAAAGCTATGGCTGGTTTTGCTTAGGCCAGCTCAGCGGGAAGCAGGCGGTGAAGAGGTGACAGTCCCTGCTCAGCCGGGTGTCAGTTCTTCTCCAGGGGGTCCCTGCACACGGTCTGTGTCAGTTTCAGCACCCTCAGGAGAGTTCTTCTGATCCAGCGTTTCCAACTGATTTTTACAAAATTAAGGAGCAATTTTATGCTATTTTCTTGGTGTATCTCTGGGAAAGATAGCAGGTGGAGAGGCGAATGTTTAAGTTGTACAGTCAGAGCAGTGCACTTGATTGTATCCCAAGATTTATGTTGATTTTGGTTTTTCTTACTCTAACGTGGATGTTGGAAGGAAATTTACGAGAAAGGAAGGAAATTTACGAGATTTACAAATATGCCAAAACCTTGCAAGACATCTATTAGAAAGTTACTGTTAGCTACTCAGATTTATAGTGATATTTCTGTAGAACATGTTGTATTTAATGTTTTAAAGCACAGCTGTGGTTAGTCAAGTATATTACTGTATCATTTATTTCAGGTATGTGGGCACATTCAATGACAGTTCAAGATTACCAGGATCTCATAGACAGAGGATGGCGAAGGTAAATTGAAAAAGGAAACACAAAGCCATGTTTGCAAGTTTGATTCAATTTAGAATGCAGATTTAAAGTTTAGGTCTGTGAAACCAGTTAACTAATTTCTATAAGTAACTGGGGTAGAAGTATTTGTCCAATGTTCTGCGACTTTTTGTAACATGATACTACTGCAAAGGAAAATATTTGGTTATTTGAGAAGGACAGTTTTTTAGCATAGCAGCAAAAAGCTCAAGAACTCAATTCTTGACTTTTGTTGCTTGTCATGTAATATTTTGATATTTTAACACAAAAAGTCTTCCCTTTATTGTGTAGTGTAAGCAACAAGAAATCATTACATATTTATTATTATTTTTAGATGTGGAAAGTACGTCTACAAACCTATCATGAATCAAACATGTTGTCCTCAGTACACAATAAGGTAAGAAGCTCCAAATATACTCCTGTGATTTGATCTCTTCAAGTATGTTCAACTATTTATGTTTACTACTTTAAATATGGAGTACCTGATAACTTTAGCTACTTTAATGATGCTTTGAATAATAAATATATTCTGTTGGGTTTGTGTACAAGCACATCAGTGGCTTTCTTGCTCACTGGTTTTAGGTGAACCAGCATGTCTGTTTCCCACAAATGCTGCTTTAGTAGACCAAATAAGAGGCTCTCTGTTGAATAAATATAAATAATTGTAGATATACTTTTCTGCCCTTAGTAGTTACTATCAGTAGTGCATCTATAAGATGCATGAGTGAAAAATCCTAGTGTATTCGCCTCCTAAGAAAGTTTTTTTAATGCAGTGATTGAGGTCTCCCTGGCATATTATAGTGATATACACACGAAACATGACATTAAGATTGATATTATGCAGTACGAGGCAACATAACTTTATTAGCTCAAAAATATTGATGTTATATTTGACTACTTATTGTAAGGCAATATAAGATAGAATTAGAAATCATATACACAGCATAACTTTTTGAAGTGGTTCCTTAACACTTTTTTCTCTGAAATAATCTTTCGCAATAGAATTGATCATATTTTTTTTTTCCTTTTAAGGTGCCAAGCTTTGCATTTTCAGGCCTCCAAATCTCACAAGAAAGTTCTGAAGAAGATGTTGAAATTTATTTCCAAAGGAGATGTTTCGAAAGCAGCGAGTGAAGGTAAGAAATCCTTAGTGCTTGAAAACCAGTGCTGATGTTTGAAAGGAGGATCAAATACCTGCTGGAGTGATCACGTGGCTGGATACAGATCAAATTTTTGTATATAAACCCCTTTATAAAGGGCTGGCCAGGTCGTGTCTTTACAGCATGGTTTGAATCGAGCGCAGTGTAGCCCAGAGACCAAACTGCGCAGCTGATTTGCTGTATTGACAAATGTATTTCCTTATTTTTTATGCAGACCAGCTCCTTTTCTTTTTCATCTCTGGTCACGTGTTTACTTTCTAGCTGGGTGCTGTAGAGAATTAGACCCTATTTTTACCTCTGTCATAAAGGTGATAATCTGGAGAGGACTAAGTAGGGCAGCAGGTGGCAGAGAAAAGGGAGAGCGAGCAGGGAAAGGAGGGTTTTCTTCCAGGTGACTGAACAATCACCCCTCATTTATCCAACACCAAAACCAGCTGTTCTCAGTTGTGGTGGAACTTGTGTTGGATCTGAATCATTATAATTTGCCTCTGGTGTTTTTGTGTGTTGGTATTTTTTGTATTTCTGTTTGTTTGAATCTGTGGCATGAGATTAGTTGATTGCCTCTTTTTAGTGCAGAAAATAAAGCTGTTCTAATTTCTGAGTTGGTGCTAGTAATCCAGGTTTATAAAAGAAGCTTTCTCTTATTGGACTATTGCAAACAGTCACCTTATCTGTTGGAAAACAGTTGTAAAATTGGAAAGAAGTTATTTTAATATTAATGTTAATCGTGCCAAGTGTGAGCTGTGGTTATATGGAGAGAAATCCACTCATGCAGTTTTTAATTATTTACAGAAGAGCCTATGGATTCCCATGTAGAAGATGCGGTTGCGTGTGATTTTCCGTACAAAGGTGAATCTCAGGTCAGTCAGTCTGAACTGACTCCCCTGAGTGTGGATCACGCAGAGACGGTGGAAAATGAAGATGAGGACACAGGAGAAACAAAAGAAGAAGTGAATGAGCAGAAGGTGGAATCGGGTTCTCGTCAGATATGTGCAGATAAAGACACGTCGCTCTCTGGAGGACCAGCACATTCAGCTAAAATTGTTCACACACCTCCTAAGCCAGGTGGGCAAGTTTCTGGTAGTAATTGGAATATAGTATCGTGAATTAAATGTTGGTGAAAATCTTTTTATCAATAATTGTTTCTTTTTGTTCTTGCCGATTTATGAAATTATAGTGTATAAATTGAGAGGTGCTGTGTCTTAATTGTTTTCTTACTTTTTCCTGAAAGTTGCATTGATTTTCATTGTATTTTTTTTTTTGTTTAGTTATTGAGAGTACGTATCTACGTCTGTAGATACTGTACGCTTTTATCTTCTGTAAGCTATTTAGATTGCCGTCAGGTCAAGGTGATCGAATCTCATCAGACATTTGGACCAGTTTCCAGTTTGGGATGCTTTTGTGTGCAGAATAAGATGTACATCCAGCTTTCCCTTTATTCTATGAGATGTGGCTCAGGCTTTATGTACCTTGAGGGATAGTTGTGCAGGACAAAGAGCTGGATGCAGCTTTGGCCGATGCTGCAGGAAGTTCCAGGTTTAGGTTAAGGCTTAAGGTCATTTTATAACCCAGTTCATTTACATGTGGGCAGTTCATCTCCTCCCTCTGCTCGCTCTTCATGCTAATTAGGGAGACTCTTCTGGAAATGGGTCTGGGGTCTGCAAACTAGGGGAACGTTCACAGTGCCAACCAGAAGTGAGTTGTCTTGCCCATCAGGGGTGGCTGTTGGTTCATGGCTTTCTTCAGGCAGGTGAGATCATCTCATTCCAACTAGGCCATGAGGCCTTCACAGTGATTAACAAGGAGCTTGATGCCATAACCATCTACCTCTTCTGCCGCCAAACACAATACCTTGGGAAAGATAAGGGAGATGACTGTCTGCACAACCACCTGCCTTGTCCTTCCAAAGCAACAAAAACCAGTCGTTTAAGGCATAACAAAGTCCTTTGTTCTGCTAATGATGAGGGGGAAGCGCTTCAAGGTTCTCACAATGTTGTGCCAGTGTTTATGAGAACTTCAAAGTACTTTTTCTTTCCTAAAGATTTTTGTCTCCTTCAATAGGTTGGCTAATTTCGAGTAAAATAATGTTTTGTCCTTAATGAACACTCATTCTGATTGGTTCAGGTTTTCAGCAGCTCAACATGGAATTTTGCATTTAAAGAAAAAGCAAAGTTTTCAGAAATGCTTGATCAGAAAACTGCTGCACAGAAGCACAGACTTGTCCAGGATTTTTAAGACTCTACTTCATATTTTGATCTTATAAAATGCAGTCAAAACGTTTATAGCCCTCAAAGAGTTTATATAACATTTGTTTGTTGTGCGAATTTTCAAAACCCTCTTGTTTTTTTTTAAATAATGAAAAGCGTTGGGTTATGCAAACTTCGTTTTGGAAGCAAACTGAAGTGGACATGGACAGCAGGTGGCAGTCTTGGGTAAAGATGATGGGTGTAAATCTGCCCATGTTTTGCAAAAGGTGAGGTATGGTCTTCAGTTACGTTAAGGATAACATGGGGTAAAACTTTAAACACTGAAAATGCAGATAAAGAAACCTTGAAACATTGTTTGTACTGTTTCAGAAAAAGAGGGTTTACTTTTATAGAGGTGAAACATTCATTAGTGTGCTGCTTCCTTTCTGGAAGTTTTAAATGAAATATAAAAGTGAATAATAAATGCATTGGAAAGCTTATTACATTAATCTTTTTTGTTGTTGTTGTTGTTGTTGTCACAGGTCAAATTTAGTTTAAAATTTTCCAGATAGAAAGATGTTTAGTTTTCATCATGGAAAATGTAGACTTATTCCGTAATAAGATTGTTTAATTGCATTTTTATTCCTTTATAAACAAACCAGGTCATTGTCCTCTAGGAATAATGGGCTGTTTCTGCACAGTCTCAGGTAGAAAAGAAGGTTTGTTTATGTCTGTGTGCACGTGCGTTGTTTTAAGGAGTATTTCTTACAGCTTATAGAAGATACGAGACCTGAAACAGATCCCCATACAGATGAAATCCTCATTCTTCAAATCTGTCATGAGTATTTTGAATAAAATCTTCTGACTTGTTTGCCCACGGACAGGTCACATAATATCTGTAATTTCCTCAGAATATTTGTCTTTTTCCAGTGAATAATTTTAGCTGTATGGGTGAAACAAATACTTAAAAACCTTAGTTAGCAGGTAAGAACACTCTATCATCAGATCTGCTGGTGCAGTTATGGGATGTCTGAGGAGTACCGGAGTGGTATTGCTCCTTTTCTGAGTCCCTGAGATGCTCTCAGCATTTCAGGTGCTGTGGAGTCCACGTGGAAAAGCCAAACTGGGACTTTTCTGGGTGAACCACCAAGAGCTCACTGCTGATTTACCCCAGGAGTGCACTTGTGAACTCTCTAAAGGATGCACTTTCAAAAGAATAATTTACAGCCTTAGCAATAGTTCGAAGTTTATCCCAATATAAGTATTTTTCCGGTTCCTATGGTCTATCTGTTGGTAAAGAGAGACGCGGGCAGCGGATCTGAGGGCTGCAATTCTTTGCGGGTGAAGTGACTCTGAACGCATCAGTGAGGTTGTAAAATATCGGTGCTCTCAGCATTTCCAGTTTCCGCTGTTCTCGGTGTCCATGGGAAGGTCTGAAGCGGGTAGGGGACAAGAAAGAAGTCAATTTTGGCTAATAAATTATTGGTGAGGCAGAGGAGGAAAGAAAGCTCTTATTATGCTTTCATAGGAGTTCTGGAAAAAACCAATTTCCATGTAATTTTCAGGCCTTCAAGAGAGTCAAGTGGGATAAGCCGTAGTTAAGTCTGGGTTTGGATTCTTCTTTACTTCTTATAAATATTAACAGAGTTGGAAATGTGTCTTCTTAATGCTTCGAATGAAAGCACCTCAGTGTTCAGGGAACTTTCCCGTTCCACAAGGTCAGTCTTTCCAGAGCTGTCTTTTGCAAATACATGGATTTCAGGAGAATTCTAATGGAATAAAAGAGTTCTTCAGCAGTTTGTTGTAATATTTGCTACAGTTACGGTTCTGTGCAAGATATATGACTGTGTTTCTCTAGATGGGAGTAATTTTTTCCAATCTTCCTGGTTTTGAAATTTTTAATATTATGACTCTTCTTTTTGGCCTCCAAACTCATCTACCAGTGCCTTCAAAATAATAAAGAAAATGCAGAATTAGAGTTACTTTGTTATTTTGCTGATGCAATTTGGAGTGCAGCTTTCCCTCCATATGGAACCTGCAGCAGCAGCCGCTGAGCTGAGACAGAAATTCCCTGCAAATGGATCATTTCTTCCACCGCTGCTTCCAGCGGTGCAGCAAATTCCTATGGCTCTTGCACAGCTTCTGGACTTGTTATTTTTTTCTTACTTTTTATTTTTCATTAGTGTCCTAAGTATAAAATTAATCTGGCCTCTCCATTGGGGAATTTGGACCACTTTAATTTCTTTTTTTTTTTGGTGCATGTCTTTGTGTTGCTTTAAAACGAAATTCTTGTACTACTACGTACTATTTTCCACGCTGATCCATTCGTTTTCTAGGTTTGACTTCTCCTTTGAGTAAATAACTTTTCACAAATAGAACATTATGAACAGTTGGCATGTTAAAGATGTAAACTGATAACAGTGAATCGATTAGTACAGGCATACAATCTGAATATAATTTTATACAAAGATGTGGCCTTCTGCTCTTCTTTTACATGACATTAGCGGTGTTGGGGGTATTTCTATGACTGCATAAGGACTCCAGATGACAAAAAGAAGAAATGCATTTCTTTTTTGGTGCATCTGTCTTCTACATGAGTCTGTTGTGTAGCCACCTGGCTTTCTAATGCAGCCGAACAATTCTGTCTGAGTTTGGCAGCGAGGTTTTGTAGTTTTGGTGTGGTTTTTTTCCTTTCAGTATTTCAAGCTGATCCTGTAGCTGTCTGGATATAGTACATCATCCTACCACATATGAAAGAGGAGCTTTTCTTTTGTTTCTGTGGGGGAGATGTGGTGTAATGATTTATGGACAGTCTTTTCAGACTTTTTTATGGACAGGAAGCCTTTTCATTTTAGTTTTTAAATATAACCTTGGCTCTGGGATGGAATCATGGTCAAAGTGCTGCGTTAAACAGTTGTAGAGGAAGAATCATCGCAACTTCACTTGGCGTTGGGCATTGGTGGTAGTTGCAAATGTGAAAGGCGATGTCGTGTTCAGATATTAATGGTGATTTTTAACTGTTTCTTTGGAGTGATTATGTAAGAACTACTTGTTTGTTGCAGAATGTGGGGTTTAATTCTTTGTCTGTGCCCTTGTAGGGAAAGGGGCTGACCTGAGCAAGCCGCCCTGTCGCAAAGCAAAGGACATACGGAAAGAAAGAAAACTGCAGAAACTCCTTCGGAACCAACCGGGCACAATTGAAGGCTCTCAGTTTCAAGCAGGAGATCCAGGTTTCCTCTTGCAAAACTCTAAATCTAAACCAAACCAACCTAAAACCATTGAGGACTTCGTTTTTGTCTCTTTACCTGATGATGCACCGCACAAATTAGAGGTAATGTCTCATTCCTTTTTTGAGGCAAGTTAAGGAAAAGTCTAGTTAAGGAGTTTTTGAAATGCTTAAGTGTTCTGGATCTGTGACTTTATGGAAAGGTTGTAGTTTAAATCTTGCAATATATGTGGTGCTGCATGATATATTTTGAGATATATATATATATGGTTCAGCTGAGCTCTGTGTCACCACAAGAGGGTACTCGTGCACTTGCAGTCAGTCATAGCAGAGACCAGTTCATTTACCAAAATAACTTGTAAATTGATGCCATGCAGTGTGACTTGGAAATGAAATACCTTGAATTAACTTTGAGTGTTGAGTAATGAGAGAGATTCAATATTTAGTTGTGCAGTATACAAATACCTAAACTATCTATGCTAATGAATCTTGACAAGAAAGCAGTGACTGTTGCTAAAAATAAGCAGATAAGAAGACAGCTGCTCTTTATATATCATTCATATATGTTGATGTCTTTGGAAGCTGTAAAAGTGATTGTAGAAGATTTTGCTTAATATACTGGTTGCCTTTAAATCTTTTAGTAACACAGAGACAGTCATCTGGAAGACTTTTGGACCTTTTAACGTTTGTTAATCATAAAACTAAATATTTTTTCTTTTAATTTTCTTCTGGAAGCTGGAATACTATCTGAATATTTACATTTTCCTGTGGTTACTGATAATCGATGATATTGGAAATTAAATTTTTAATGCTCTTTTGGTAATTATTCAAAGAGGCAGTGATGATGACTTAAAAGATTCACTGAATAACTGACAAGCAGCTGTGAAATGGATCCATCTCACAAACTCCTCCGGATTTTCCGATGAGTTGTGTAACGTAATTCTAGTGGCTTTGTCTATATATCTTCAGTTGGAAGATGCAGGGAGAATTAAAAAGAGGATGGTTCCAGCAGTATTGTCCCGATTGTCTTTGCTTCTTACTGTGGCTGTCAAGTGTGGTGGTTTTGGGGGTTTATTCTGTGGGTTTATTTTGTTTTTTGGTTTTTTTTTAATAGATCAGAGCCAATGCTATTTTTGAAAATAGAACCATACTGAAAATCACGTGTTTTTTTTTTTAAATGAACATGTCCTTAAACATGCTTGAAAAGAAATGCAATTTTACTCATGCGATAGCATTGTTTTGGTTAAGAAGCAGTCATTTTTACTAAGAACAATTTTTAATTTATAGATTTTTATCTTTTAAGTATATTTTCTTTTTGTGCGTGTAAGGGTGATGGTGGGGAAGATGGATAACTTCCTGTTACAATTAACTCATAATTGAATATGGAAACATTGTTTCATCTTCCTCTTTCAATTTAAAAAGTATCAACAAATCCCCTTAGGATTATTGCAATAAAAACATAGATAAAACGCACAGATACGAGTCTTCCGTGTGCATGGGTCCTTCAAGTATTTTTCAGTATGTGTGACACGACAAAAGAAGGTTTAAAAAAATACAGAAAATCGCTTTAAAATGTTGATCTGCATAACATTTGTTGATGTTATTTCCTGAAAACTATTTGTGGAGTTCCTCTATAGGCATTTTAGTTATCTTAATTTGCAGTTTGAAAACCTTCTGTGGTATTCAGTGTAAATATAAAAGCCTTCAATAGCCTAAATTGAGCTGAAGAGTTGGAAGGCTGTTGGCTAATACTAATGAAATTGTTAGGACCCTTGTGCAGAAAGTCTACATTTCTCTCTGTTGTGATGTTTGTATATGTGTAAATACATAGTTATTGCATGATATTGGAATAAAATGTGTTTAACTTCTTCTGAAGGTGAGGGTGGTGAGATCATCTCCGCCAAGTTCACAGTTCAAAGCCACATTTCAGGAGTCTTACCAGGTCTATAAACGTTACCAGATGGTTATTCACAAGGACCCACCTGATAAACCAACTATAAATCAGGTCAGAAGGGCAAATGAATTTTATGCGAAGCTCAGCTTCCCCTCCATTTCACGTGTCTTGTTTCTAGGAGAAACAAATGTGGATTTTATATCCATCGTGTAATCAGGAGCGTGTAAAATACTCGTTCAAATAAAATCAACATCCTGAAAGTGCAAACTCTTTTGATATCTTTTTGTGAGTGCCACAAACATTTGGTGTTAATTGCAGGCAGAAAAGTTAAAGGAGTTACCTGGAGATGCTGTTGTGGAAGAGATGGAGAGGAGGAGGCTTTGGGAGATGGATCTTGTGGACCTTATAAATATAAATCTCATAAGAACTAAAACCAGGGGGACACCCCAATAACGAGTCTCATTGGCTTTGGTTTGAATGGTTCCCTAAGGAGGAACAAGCGTGATCAGGGCCAACATGTGAGTGAAGAATTTATCACACATACAAATTGTTGGTTTAAGGTTCACAGTAGTTTTATAAACCTCTTCACTTTCAATTAAAGCCCTTTAAGGAGTAATCTGTGCACTCCATCTAAATTACACATCGTTACTGCTTCTTGTAATGAGCAGGCCATGTGTAATAGTTGACTGTCAGACATTTTACATCTCTAATACTGTGAAGGAAAAAAATCAGGAGTTTAGAGAAAAAGTATATGCAGCAAGAATCTGCGATTGCTAAACCAGAGCAATGAGTGATGTGCCGTTAAAATTATTACATTTTAAAAGGCCTTGAGACTGTACAATGAAAATAAAATTTGTGGTTGATTTGGTAGATAACTGTGTCAAAAAAAATAGGTTGACTAAACTCGTTCTTTGGAGTGTTCTAGTGTTATACAACTTTGATTCTTTAATGAAAGTATCAACGCTCAGTTTAAGTTTAGTGTTAGGTCAGACTTTCCCCCGTAGGAGAATTTTCTTATTCCCGTGTTTAAAGCAGAAAACGGACTTCAGAGGCTTTGAAGTGGATAGGAGGAGATCTTTCACTAGCCTTCCCTTCAGAAGCGTGTGACCTGATTCTATGCGCTCAAACCGGTCTGTTTGTATTTCCCTTGCTCTGAAGGTGAGGTTAGTACCTGTCTCCTTTGAGGACCCCCAGTTCAAATCATCCTTCAGCCAGTCAGCCTCTTTATTTGCCAAGTATCAGATGGCCATACATAAGGACACACCTGCTGACTGTGGCGAACACGAGGTACAGTTCACTGCATGCCCCTCTATCAAAGCTTTTTTTTTTAATAATACGCAATTAAACGATGGCGTCTCTTAGAATGATTCTGAACAGTGAAATGTTGGAGTTTCCGTTTGGGAGGGGGAATGTTGTGGTTTGGGGGAAGCTTCTGGTGCTTCAGCCTGGGGGAAACGAAGCTGAAGAGAAGGGGATTATGCACTGTCATAACAAAAAAACCTAATATTAGTGATGAGTTAAGTGCAACTGCTGTTTGTACCTGATTTGTAAAGAGGTCTGGGAGTGAGATTTCCATGGCAAATGGGATAATGATATGAAAGTGCCTTTTTAATGGCAAAAGCATCTTCTGCTTTAAAGCTGTTTGCTGCCTTTTCCATATTTCTCCTTATTTTTTTTTGTTGTCTTGCTTAATTTGACAGGTGAAGGTTTTAGAAATCTCACTTTTGTTCACATTTTATCGCTAAGCATATCTCTCAACTGACACTCACCTTTGCTGTAGTCGTGAAAAAATACTCTAAGCAGCTGAATATCTGAGGTTCAACGAGACTACATTGCATCTGAATAAAGCCGGCTTTTAAAGTAGAAAAGGCTGTTTACAGGATGCTAATCCTAATCTAATAAGTAAAGAAGTAAATTTTAAAAAGTACCGGTGGGGTTCTAAACAAGCAGCAGTTCTCCCTTTCTCTGGCAGGTGGCACAAGGTTTTCATGAGCAGAATTAATAAATCTGCTGCCTCGGGTCTGTCATTTCTGTCTACGGCAAAAGCAAGATTTCAATATCGATCAGCTATGAGTCAGACTTCTCTGGTTTTGAGCAAAATACTTGCAGAAGTGATACCTGGCGAGCTGTGGCTGCTTTCCAGGTAGAACGATAATACCACATACTCATTTTTTGCTTTAGTTTAAAAGAGCCTAAGGAGAGGGGTATTTTTTTTTTCTGAGATCTCTGTAATGCTCCTGTGGAAAGCCGTAAAATTTATTCTACTTTGTTCTGTAAAATAATAGGGCTCATAACAATAAGTGGTTGTCTCTGCCCTTTTTATAACTACTGACATAAACCAGGTTAATTATAATAATGTAAAAATTGGAAACGTGCCGAGAAAGATGGGGCTATTTACTGGATTTGTACCAGGCATCACCTGCCCTGATTGGGGGCTTGGTGTGTCTGTCACGATGACTGTTTCGCAGCTCTAATGCTTTGATATAGCGTATATTCCACTGTGAATTTGCTCTGCAGTCTTTGTGGGGTGATAAGAACTTCATATACTTCCTTATTATTTTTGAAAGTTATTCTTTCTTATACATAGTCTTTTTAAAAATTATGGATTTTTTAAAAATACAATTATCATACCATGAAGAATCACGGGCAAAATCGCGATGGCTGCGTGCAGTTCAGTCTGGATAGTGGTTATCTCAGTTCATCAAATCTCTGCCTGGGTCAGTGTGTGGTTTGGTGTAGCCTTGGGTTTGGTGGCTTCAATCACCCATGGCACTTAATTTTTTAACTGGAGGAGTCTAGCTTAGAAAATTGCATTAAGGACAGTTCAGGTTTCCACCACCTTAAGGTGTAAAGTTGATGGTGGGAGCGTTGTTGCTGAAGAATGAGGTGAACTTCTGTTCACACTGCCCATGATTTAATGGATTTTTATCCTCTTTCCCCTTATTACTCGCCAGTGGTGTTTCTCTGCTCTGCCTTTATCTTCTCTCTGTGGCATCAGGTTTGTGCTGGCTTAGTGTAACATTCCAGAGGAGACGTAGAACCTTGTCTGAAACTTCTAGTAAGTGTAAATACTCAACCTGTTGCTCATGACTTGTAGTTTAGGTGCTTCTAGAGCACTAGTAAATCACGTTGTGTGTTATTAGGCACTAAAACTCAGTCACTTCTATCAAAAGCATTTTGTATTTGATCCCCACAGAAAGAAAATTGAAGAATACTTTACACAAAATGTGTTTTGGCATAGATTAGGAGCCTTTTTTTTTTTTTTAATACGGGATCCGTGTGGGAGGATAATTATCTGAGTCACTTTTAAGAAGAGAATATACCAGGTAGGGTAAAGCTGATCCACGTTACTGACAGGAAGGGTGGAAAATGCTGTTTGAAAGACCTCGAACTTTTTCTTTTTCCTCTTTTTCAGCCTTTTCAATATATCACACAGACATTATGGAGCCAAGCAGTTTTTTAAGTAAAGGTAGAATGAAATTCTGTCCTATACACAGGGCTTTTTATCAGGGTAGTAACAAGTCTGCTTTGGGCTTTAGACTGGCAAACATCCAAGATTTTTTTTTTTGGTATCTAAAAATGAAATTTAGCTTTTAAAATGTGCAAGCTAATCCATGTAAGGTGAATGAACCTCTTTTTCAGGGAGAGCCATGCACACTTTTGTGTTTGTAATGTTTCTAGTTTAGGAAAAGTATTTAATTTGTTATTTGGTTGAACACTTCATATTCAGAAACCTGCATATGTTTAAATTCAGAATCCAGCAAAAATTGTTATTCGGCATATTGACAACTTCTTTTAGGAATATATTCTTAGATCGTTAGTATTACAGCATACTCTCTGCCTATATTAGCTGCTAGTTTAGTATTAACCTTATTACATTAAAAGGCAGTATTAGGAATAGATTCTGAATGTTGGCGATTATTTGAAAATAACACTAATGCAGAAAGTTATAAACCAGTTCACAATGTTAAGAAAAGGTATGTGAACCATGAAGCTGATATTGCTGAAGGAGTGAGAAAGAAGGACCTCTCATTGCATCCATGCGATGTCTGCACATCTTTTCATCAAGATTTTCTGTGAGAAAAGGGAACAGCTGATTTCCAGGGCAGGGAATCCGTGGAATACTTGACACCAAAGGTGACTTTGAACTTCTGGGCACCCTGGTTAGTGCCAGTTCGGGACCAGCGATAAATGGTGGTTCAGTGCCCTTCAGGACTGTGGAGCTTTTTGAATTTAGCGTTTTCCTCCTTACTTTCTCCTCCCCTTCTGCATCTCTGACGGAGCCTACAGTAGCACTAATAATAGTATCATTAACAAGAATTTAGTTTGAGATCTTGCTGGGGAGAGTCCTGCGATAGGTTTTGGTGATGCTGATTCCTGACCGGTGTGGTGGCTTCTGTTTGTTCTAATTAAAAGCAAAATAGAAATTTCATAGCGGACTAAACTTTTTCCGAGCCCCAGAGTTGGTGTTGCCCCTGTGGTGATGAAACTTGCCTTTTCTATGGAAGTATCCTCACAATTTTCAGTGCCAGAGAATATGGTAAAGTATATTTGCTATCTGCGCAATAAGTTAATGTCTCAGGAACCGTTTGAGCATCTCATTGCTCCTGGAAGCAAAAATAATTTAGCTTGTGAGTGAAATTTTTTCAGATCTCTGTTTTTATCTTTACATAAAAGCTTACAACTATTTTCTGCGTAGGCTTTTACACTATTGACGATCCCCCTTTCTCATCATTTGTCTGTATAAACTGAGATTCCCTTGGAAATCTCAAACCTCTCAAAACCTTTTGGTCGGTTCCTAGAGGATTTCAGCTTCACAACAGACCCGGTTGTCTCTGTGCTTCGGAGCGCAGTCAAGTGCTGGTGTTACAAAAGTTGTTGGCACCTAAAATTATTCAGGTCAGCATGTTTTTATTGAATTGAATTTGTGTCCTGAGGAAAAACGTAGCAAACGATTTTCTAATTAAAGGTTGCGTCATAATACTTGCTCTTAAATAGTGCTGGGGAAGAACTGATGTTCCAGTTTTTCTCTGTGGGAACACAAAACCTTATTAATGTAGAATCATCCACTGTTTCGGTATTGTAATATACGTACTCTTATCTTTGAAAGAGTTATTGGAAAAATTCAGGAGAATTAGGAGAAACTTCAACAGATTCTTAAGTGGTAAAGTATAAATAGCTTCTGAATGAGGTAAGATACTGTGATGGAAAATAGGTGTATCGCTGCCTCTTGGAAAAGGGCAACCAGGGCTACTCCTGAATTAGCCAAGTCCGTGAACTGCTCATTTTTGGAAGCTGTGAAAATGTGCAAGGGAAGAATGTGTTTTAGTGTTTTGTCCCATTCTATGTGTTTCTTCTGGCCCTTCATGGAAATGCTGTAAATGGACCTTTATCTCGGGTCCAAGATGGTAGTTACCGTGCAATGTTCCCAATATAATAGAGCTGTTATTCACTGGCTTTTTTTTGGTGTTTATTTTTGGTTTTTGCTAGAGTAGGGGGAGACTATCATCATGTTTAATATGAGGGTCTTTGTCTATAACATACAAAAAGCCACTGATGTAATCAATTGCAAAGATTTATTTACGTGTCCACAGGTTAATTCCTTGGGTTTTTTTTCTGCTTGGATGGTGGTTATATTTAATTTGCAAAATGAGTCAAGCTATAATGAAAAAAATGAAATCATGCAAGCCTGGAAAAAATGGAAAAAAGGGGATTTCTGCAGTGAATAGAGGTGAGATAATAGGCTGAGCATCCTTTATTGAGCAGGTGTTGTTTCCCAGTATTATCAGTGGAAGGTCAGTTGGAGCACAAATGATAAAGTTGATCAGTAGACCAAGACTGCTATAGTTATGCAAATTGTATGACTGGCAGTTTGTCCACCTTTTCTTCTTTGTCATAAGAAATATAATAAATCGTAACGTAGCTTTGTCACATAATTCATGCACACAGCAATGGACAAATATGGTTTTGGAGCTTTTTTTTTTTTTTAATTGAGTAATTTTCAATAGCATATGGTTATATTTCTGGGAGAAAATGTGTAGATGAATGTGTGGAATTATGATCAGAATAAGACAGAAGGGTGAGCTTTTTGTGTGCCTTGTGTAATCGCAAGAGGTAGAAACACTGTGCTGGGCACCAAGTGCTGGTTGAGGTGGTTTCTCTACGGATGTACCACAGTTGGTTATTCTGGTTTTACTTCAAGAAACAGAGAAGAATACGAGAGTGACCAGGTGGAACTTGATGCTTAAACTTTGTAGAATTACTGTACAAAAATCTGCAGGTAGGAACGTGATAGAAAGAAACGATATAGAAGCAGTCACTGGGTCTGAGGGCATAGGCTGGATCTTCAGGTGAGAACGTTGGATTTAAGGAAGCTTTTGTGATAGGTCTGGCTTGGCTTCTGCTTTGCTAAGAGCAATCCGTATTTGCAAAGATTTAAACTCTTGCTCAGCAGCAAAACCACCTGTATTTCTGGGTAAGAGATGCTGGGAGGACTTTGCGGAATACAAATCACCTGCAAGATGCTACAATCCAACTCCACCCCAGCTTTAGGATGATGAATGCGTATAGGTACATATATATGTAAATGTTTCAGAGCACTTAGCCACCTACATGTCTTCTGTGTTTTATATGAGGTGTTGGAATGTACTTCATGGTGTTGAAACGATAGCCACAGACATGGAGCTGTGGAGCTCTGGAGGCAAAGATGAAATGGATGCAGTGAAAATGTTTCTTGGCCCTTTCATCCCCAAAAGATATATATTTTTTTAAATTTTGATAATGTAATAAATGGCTAATTTGGAAAGAATAAAGGGCACATCCGTAGCAGTTCTTAATGAAGTATCATCTCACCAGAGGCATTGCATTTCTGACCCAATGTTGTCTTTTTTTAAAATGCTTCTTGAAGTCAATTATAGAAGCTGTCAGCGTATTTTATAGCCGCACACACACGTATATATCTAAAACTTCTCAGCTAGTTTAATTCTTTTGCTGCATTCTGTTCTTTTGCTAAAAAAATAGTCCCTATAATTCCAAACTGAGTTTTACATATAGCATTGTCAAGTAAAAGTTTGAGATTAAGTATTTTTCCTTCCTGCTGCTTCTGTAGTGTATTTAACGATTGATTTGGGTGGTTTAAAACATTAATGTGATTTTTAGGCTTTAAATCTTATTACAATAGTCTTTGTCTTTAAGAAATACGGCTGAAGCGTAACCGAAACAAGCTATGTGGCAGCTACACAAGTCAGAAAACATTTCCATAAAAGATCATAAAAAATTCTACAGTAGTTTCCAGAAAGAGTCAGAGCGAGCAGTTTATTGCTGTTTAGACCTTCTGAAGCGAATGTTTTATTTAACTTTTCCTAAGTGTTTTATAATGACAAACTTGTAGAAAAATAGCGTGTGTCTCCGTTCCCTCTGCAAAGCTCGCTGGGCGCTCTCTTTGCTTTGTGCTTAACTAAATATTTGTCTTGGGAGAAAAGAATTTCACAACGCACAAAAGATACACTGTTTGGAAAGGTGCAAAAAATTACTGAAATAGGTATAGTGTTGGGGTTTTTTTTCTTTTTTTCCTCCCTTTTATTTTTTTTAATTGCCTCCCAAAAACCCACTTGAACCAATATAGAAAACGGAGTGAGCAGCCTGGGAAATGCCAAGGAGCGCGTCCCGATCCATTCAAAAGTTGACATTAATATCAGCAGCCAGTTGAAAACTTTTAGGTCTCTCTAACCTAGTTTTCCCTTTTTTTTTAATCTTCTAGTGAGACAATGCTTAAAAAAAAAAAAATCAATAGCCTTTGTGGTTATTTTTAACCTTCTCTAGCTTGCCTTGGCAGCTCTGTGTTTCTACAATGCCTATAACGGCCTAAGAGTTTAGGTGTCCAGATGATAAACCAACTTGTCCGCAGTCATTTCAGTTCAGGTTCATTTTGCGTAACAGTTTACAACGTTCTTCCTGATTTTTGACGCTGTCTTCTGTAGAAATCCGTTAATAATAATAATAATAATAATAATAATAGTAATAATTCATGTAGGAATGGCAGATCTCCTTTATTTTGAATAAGCTTCTTCTGAGCAGACAAAGCCACAGTGATTTTTCTTAGAATCGTAGAACAGATTGGGTTGGAAGGGACCTTTAAAGGTGTTCTAGTCCAACCCCCTGCAATGAGCAGGGACATCTTCAACTAAGGGAATTGAAATTTTAATTCTGAAATGTACATTCTGTCCCATCAGGAATNTTTTTTTCCTCCCTTTTATTTTTTTTAATTGCC
Source organism: Pampusana beccarii (assembly GCA_013399365.1). Classification (NCBI taxonomy): domain Eukaryota; kingdom Metazoa; phylum Chordata; class Aves; order Columbiformes; family Columbidae; genus Pampusana; species Pampusana beccarii. The sequence continues at coordinate 8,648 of VWYH01008821.1, read as the reverse complement.
TCCCAAAAACCCACTTGAACCAATATAGAAAACGGAGTGAGCAGCCTGGGAAATGCCAAGGAGCGCGTCCCGATCCATTCAAAAGTTGACATTAATATCAGCAGCCAGTTGAAAACTTTTAGGTCTCTCTAACCTAGTTTTCCCTTTTTTTTTAATCTTCTAGTGAGACAATGCTTAAAAAAAAAAAAATCAATAGCCTTTGTGGTTATTTTTAACCTTCTCTAGCTTGCCTTGGCAGCTCTGTGTTTCTACAATGCCTATAACGGCCTAAGAGTTTAGGTGTCCAGATGATAAACCAACTTGTCCGCAGTCATTTCAGTTCAGGTTCATTTTGCGTAACAGTTTACAACGTTCTTCCTGATTTTTGACGCTGTCTTCTGTAGAAATCCGTTAATAATAATAATAATAATAATAATAATAATAATAATAGTAATAATTCATGTAGGAATGGCAGATCTCCTTTATTTTGAATAAGCTTCTTCTGAGCAGACAAAGCCACAGTGATTTTTCTTAGAATCGTAGAACAGATTGGGTTGGAAGGGACCTTTAAAGGTGTTCTAGTCCAACCCCCTGCAATGAGCAGGGACATCTTCAACTAAGGGAATTGAAATTTTAATTCTGAAATGTACATTCTGTCCCATCAGGAATGACTTGTTTCATTAGTCCGATTCTCGTACTTAAAGCTACATTTGTGACATGCATTTCAACTTTAAATCCCCTCTTCCCTCACATACCGTGCTTTGAAGGCCCTTTCTTCACCTTCAGGTCTGTGGATACCTCTGAAACTGTATTTTTGTAGCGTTCCTGTATTTTTGTAAGTCACTGTTGAAAATGGCAAATAGAGCCAGCCCCAGAATAAGTCTTTGATTCCTCTGCCACCTCAGCTCTAGAATATCGTCCACTTTTAGGACAGCAGGATGGCTTGGCACCATCTTTCTTTGTAAATGTGCTACATTTTGTCCCATTTTCCCAATTTTTACAGAAAGTTACAAAATTCTGTTTGTTTTCTAGTTTAATTCCAATGTGTTCTCCCAGATAGTGCTGTGGCTTTTTTTTGGGGGGGGGGGTTGGTGATTTTTCCTCCATCCTTACAGAAAGTTTGACTGATTTTTTTTTTTTTTTTTTTTTTTTTTTTTTTTTTTTGATCATTTATTTGTTACTTTTTTCACTCCACAACTTTATGGTTAATATTGATCCTAGTCTGTTTTGCCTTATTTAAATTAAAATATGGCAGCCCAATATACCAAATAAATCCTAACACGTTTAACTAGGACCAAGCGGCTTGTGACTGCAGACCAAGTTCTTTAAAAAGTAAACTGCCTTACAAATGGGTTTTGTCGATGAACGAAGAGAAGTTAATACTAGAGAGCAAAAACCTATTTATTCTCGAAAGTAATGGAGCTGAAAAGGGGGATGTGGCTGCTTTCTTTGGTGGTGGGAGGGTGTCCCACGTGCTCATGCAGCGTTTGCACAAAGCCAAGAGGAGCTGGAGAAAACAGGAAAAGAGTTTGACCTGGAAAGGAGCTTCTAGAGAAGGAAAACCCAAGAATCATCCGTCCTCTTGACGAGGATCTGAGCTCTTCGTTTCTCTCCAAATGATACCTAATGATAGATACCTAATGATAGATACCTAATGATTGCCCTACTTGAGGAGGAAAATCTCTATAAAATGAAGATATACACGTGTGTGTATATATATATGTGTATATATATATATATATATATATGAAATGGAGATACCAGGAGCCATCTAGAAAGAATGCCGTCTTTTTGTGGCTCTTTTCTGGTGTACACCAAGATTCATTTGGCCGCTTTTAGTTCCCAAGAATAGAAGCGTTCATTATATTGGTCTTGGAAACACGGGAAGAAAGAGAGAATAAACTTGATATATGTGATACATTGGAACCATAGCTTGTATGACTTGTCTTCTGTATGGAAGCTCATCGTATTTTGTTTTGAGCCTGGCAACTTTATGAAAAACGCAACCAACAAAACCAAAATAAGAACCAACAGCCTTGGTTTATTTTAATCCCATTCAGAGGCTGGGTTTTTTTAAAGGACCAAATCCCATATCTGTTTCCTCACCCCTCCTTTAATCAAAGGAAAAAGGCAAATGCTCAGTTTTCCTTGGTAGTGAATTGTGAATACGGGCAAACTCTGTCAAAGGGAAAATTATAAATGAACGCCTTTCGGTGATGTCTTTGTGCTGAAGATCTCAGAGAATTTTACGGTTCCTGATGGTAGCAGCTCAAAGCTGGTTTGTCCCAAGAAGGTTATGATGTCATCGTGTGACGTCATAACTCTCACTTTCATAAAGTGACTGAACTACCAGCTGAAACCCCCTCTGGTTTAGAACCCAAAGCATCTGAAAATCTTCCCCTGCTTGTAAAAAGAAGCAGGTGTTAACATTCCAGTTTTATTACAGCTTTTTAAAGCTGTGCATGTGCTATTCCTCAAGCCAGTAGCTTTGGGTTGAACCAAACCTTCCTTTTATTTTTCTGCTTTTTCCCCCCCTCTGATTTAATTCTTAGTGATGTGTTGTTCTCTTAGTTTTCTTAATTATATTTAAACTCATTTCCCGTTGTTCTGTTGGCTCTTTCTGGCAACTCCAATTAGTTTGCACCAAAGCAAAAATGTTGTAGATTTCATATATATTAGACAGTTTTTAAAAGACTAAAGTTAATGTAATTCTATTTGAAATTAAAATTAGAAAAGCATGGCTTTGTGAAAGGAATTTTAATTGTGCTTTGTGACAAATTGAGTTATTTTACATGCAACCCAAGGTTTTGACTGTATCTCTTTCATGGCTTTTTGAATCGCTTTTGAATTGCGTTCATAATAATCCTGCAATATTAAAATGAGTTTGTTAATTTAGAAACCGAATCATATGTTTATTTCAGTTTAAAGAAATGTATAGACTGGGTATATTCCGGGATTATGAAGAAAGTGGATTTTGGGGTGGGAGGGGAGAATAGGGTTGGGAAGGTAACAGCAGAGGTCAGTGGATATAAAATGTTGATTAAATTCTCCAGCTTTGTGTTTCAAATTCTTCCTTAAAAAAATAATTGGGTAAAAGTTGCTTAATCGGCTTGAGGATTCACAGTCTTCTGAAGTTTTGTAGGACCTGATTATGAAAATTGTCTAACCTGGGAACTTCAGCAAGTATCAACAGGTGAAATGATGTGTGACAAAACTGACGTTGTTTTTTTCACCATAAGATTATAATACAAATTCAAATGCAGTTAAGATTTTTTCTTTTTTCTTTTCTAGCCAGCAGTACAGATAGTTGAAAAGTATTATAATCCCTGGCAAGCAGTTTATGCTTAAATACACTTTAAAAAGTCCCCCCTGCCCCCAAAGCCAAAGGATTGTACCGCAGGGCCTGGAGAATGGAGAAAACTGCTTGAAAAGTGGCGTTGGCTCCGTTTTCTCACCCATAGGGTTTAACTTGCCCTATAAAGCTAAAGTTACAGATTAAGAACTCTTGGGGGTCTTCTGACATGAAAATGAGTAACACATGGTTGATTTGTTCTGAGGCCTGCACGTTCCAGCATCACTGGCTGTAAGGACTGATGCACTCGCAGGGCAGGAATTCATCAGTCTGTTCTTTTTTTTAATGGGAACATAACTCAATAATTCAAATTTTGAATCATTTTTTTTTCCTCTTTAAGTATTATCTCTTTTTTTTTTCCCCCCTCTTATTCTCTCTCCTTATCCACCAAATCAATACAAATCCTAGAATTGAATAAAGATATTGCAGTCATTTGTTTTTCCAGACTCTGGGTAATTTAGAGCGGTGATGATCTGAAACAGTTAATTATAGGAAATGCGCCATCCCCTTTCTTCACCTGCACTTTATAGAAATTCAGTGTTCTACCGTAGAGTCTGTGTCCAAAGGTCTACCTTTTATCCATAGATCAGCTACTGCTGGATGTGCGAGGTGGGGAAAGTCTGAAATGGGATTTCTGCAGAGTTTTGATTATTTTAGCATCAACAGATGCACCTGCCAGGGCATCTTAGAGAAGGTTCAGGTTCAATATTCGCTTTGAGCTACAATGAGAATGGTCCAGTTAATGTTTGAAAATCAATATGTAGATATCTACCAGTTGCTGTGTTTTTATTTTGAAAATCTGCTTTATAGCATCTTCTGAAGAAAAGAGAAAATTTTAATTGCTTAGGCTGTATATGGAACTCTGTCCTAAACCAGAAATTTACAGAATTGGCACTTTTTATTGTTCCTGCCCTCCTCTCCTCCCCTTCCATGGGAAAAACGGGATAACTGACAAGTAATCACCCCAATATTTTGTATTCCCCTTAAAGAGAATACTATTATTTATCTCAGAAATCCACAGAATTCTTGACAACAAAATCTTGGCCACAGTCAAGTTTTTGTAGGTGTCTATGTATATTCTTCTTATCAAACTTTTAATTAAAAGTTCCTGTTTACTATTACTTTGCTCTTTGGGAACTCCTGACTCAGTAAATCATCCAGCTATTACAAGTAGGGGAATTGAACTGTGTAACACAAACTGGCTTTTTAAGAAAGGAGTGTTTTGGGGTTGAATATATACTAGAACTTTGTAGCGCATTTAACGTGGAATCTACCAAGAAGGAAGTATTTGTATCGAATAAGTAAGTGATAGTATGTAAGCGACTGTTGTATTTTATTACTCTTAGAACTTGGAACAAGCTCCAGATCATTAAAACCTTGCCTTTTTGATTGATTACCTGCAGCACATCATTTTGTATTGAGTAAAGAATTGAGTTTTGAAAATGCTTGCACTTTCAGGAAGTTGATTTTTTTTTTTTCTCCTTTTCCCATTCTTCAGACTTAAAATAGTTTTACTTATGATTTTTAATATAAATCGGTGTAATCAATTTATATTAAGATATACGAGGGCCCTAGTCCCCTTTCTTTAGTGATGGGGCCGGTACCGATGGAATAGTGGGAAAAGACTCCCTGTTACTGTCGGTCATAGAGAAGGGTAATGTGTAATTTAGAATTAAAGCATGATAAGCAGACCTGTGTTACAAGGTGATAATTCTCTCACAGGCCATTTTAAATAATAATTTCTATTTTATAGAAATGAAGTGCTTTGGATGGTTAATTATTATATCTATTTGTACTTGTAAACAATATAGTAAGTGGGAGATGGTTTATGGAAATTTGGTTTTAAACCTTAAAATCTGATCGTGTTTTTGAATATATGGTTTTGAAAAAGTGCATTTGTCTGACTGTTAATGTATCCTGAAGTACTGCTAATATTTTTCCTCTTTTTCTGCTTCGCATATTTGGCCCGTCTTCTTGGGCACGTGTTTCTGATGAACCTCCCGCGATGCAGTTCACACGATTCCTCTGTGATTCTCCCCTGGAGGTACGTAGTCCTTTTGGACCCATGTTTTAAATGGAGTATATTCTTTCCTCTCCGCTGTCTGTAGACAGCAAACCGTTATGTGGGAATAGTTACATTTCTACAGTCCTAAAATTACATTTGGCCCTTTGAAGGCAACCGATGTGGCCCCCCGGTGACAATGAGTTTGACACCCCTGGCGTAGGTGGGTGTCGCGATAGTTGTATCATCACCCATCGGTAAGGAAGACAGCGCTGTGTTTTCAAAGGACACCTTTGCTGAATAATAAGCTACCACTGAATTTTATATCACTTCACAGTAGCAGAAAGTTCGATGTCTTTTTTGTCCCTGATTGATTTTTTCGCAATGAAAGAATGTATTACTAAATAACTTGCTGAACTCGTATCTGACTACGCTCTGAGTTAAAAGTTGAGGAGAGATGCTGTTGCTTCATTTAAGTGAACTGCTGGGCATTCCTTGTGCTTTCTCGTTAGTCTTAAAGAGTTAAATACCGCGTGACTGTAATGAAATTGTCAGGTTATAGTAATTACACTCGTAATTTGATATGTCGCAGTTTGAATGAATCCATGTGTGGGGAGCTTGTTGCTTTTCTCTGCGAGTCCACTGGCCTTTGCATTCCTGAAAGCTGAAGAGTAATAGAGCTCGTTAGACTTTATAGGAAAAGGGCTTTTATCACCTCGTCAACTCAGGCAGCAGACTGCCATTATATTCTTAATTTTGTATGGCTACGTAGATGTTGATGCACGCTTCCCTGCCAGGTTTATACCGCTATTGTTTCTTACAGACACTTTTTATTGACATTTCGAAGCTTGAATTAAATTTTGTGTGGCACCGCTGCAGATGTCTTCAATTAGATGAAGTTAAATAAAAGGGGTTGTGTATCAGAGACTAAGGGATTCTTGAAATTCTTTATTCTGAAACAGTTGCCACAAGCAAATCCAGTAGTGTGTAGTCTGCTTGCTCTTTTGAACAAAAATAATCCAAGATCAGATTTAAACCTTACATGATTTCAATTTGTAATTTTTTGAATTTTTGGTGTTGTTATTAACTGTGAATAGTATGAACAGCCAAACTCTTCCTGTCCTTTTTACTTCTTCGTTTTATTATACGGTTTAGTTCCAGTTTTGGCTATGGGCTCTGGCAACAAAAATGAATAGTTTAAAAAATGATACAGGACATAGTAGCTGAAAACTAGGTAATTTTTTAGCAGTCAACAGGATAATGTGGAGATAACTGGCGTTTTTTTATTAATTCTTTCATCTTAGAACCTACATTTAAATATCTGCCATTTTACCACTTCACATATGCAAATATTACCTTGTTTGGAGATGATTGGTTATAATGGTTCAGTATAGGAGAACTGCATGGAGGGGTCTTAACCAAAAACCCACCTGGGCTGGTACCTGGTTGTTGCCAAGGTGAGGGGGTTTGTGGTAGGAGGGCACAGGGAAAATCCAGACTGCTCGGGGTGATTCCTTGTTTTTGGTAATTGGGGAGCCCAGGCCAGTGATGGATGATCTTTTTGTTTGTTTGTTGGTCGGTTGTTTTCAAATCATTCTGTAATGACTCTTTAGTGTTTTTCCATTTTGGCTGATGCTAAGCATTCAATCAATGATTACCAAAAACTGCTCTGAAAAGCATCTTTTTGAGTGAATTCCTGATTTATACCCGTTATTTTGAATGTGTGTATATAGTAATATTTTTCCCCATGTATTTATGAACACTTGATATTTCCTTTGCCTTTTTAACCACTTGGTATTATGGGATCTTTCTGTAGTTCTTTACACTCAGCTCTTGTTTAACCACCCTGAATACTTCTGAATCATCAGCTCGGTTTGCTGCAGCATCATTCAGTCTTCAGTGATGCACCATGGAGAACAGAGCAGATCCAGCACGTGGAAAATGAGCTGCTTTCTGTTGTGTAAATGAACATTTCTTCTCGCTTGGTTTCCTATTATCTCTATCAAGATGCTTTGGAATCCTAAAGAACTGAGAGATGTTTGTGAATCTTCAAAAAACACATCAGCTCTGCTTGGCATTATTTTTTTTGTTGATATGTGTTAGTTTTTAGGAGATCTAATAAAAAATGATATGGCTACAGGTCTGTAATTCCCAGGGTCACCTTTTGTAGAATGTTGTATCTGTGTCACATTTGATGCACTGCTCGGGACCAAATCAAAACTTCTTTCATTCAGAGATCTTGACAAATGTGTTTGTTTTCCTATAGTGGTGTACGCATCCTCACAATATCTATATGGGGATACTCAAGGTCTCTTGCCACTGAAGTTCCTTGTACCTTCAGTAATCTTTTTAGCATTTTAAGCTTACTGTCCTGATTAAATAGTTGCCAGTATGGCTGAAATACGATACTTTTCCAAGAAGGTATAGAAGTTAGCTCTGTAGACAGCATCTTAGGTTTTGGTGCAGTGAGTTGATTTACTTTATTTTGATACAAAATCACAGAATTGTCCGGGTTGGGACTCCACGGGATCACCCATTCCAACCTCCCTGCTCGAGCAGGGTCAGCTGGAGATGGTTGTCCAGGACCATGGGGTTGGAACATCCCGAAGGATCGAGACTCCCCAGGCTCTCTGGGCAGCCTGGGCCATTCCTTGACCTCTCTCTCAGCTAAACCTGTTTCCTTCTGTTCAGATTGAATTTCACGTGTTTTAATTTGCGCCCATTCCCTCTAGTCCTGTCAGGGGTGACTACTGGGAACAGCCCGGCTCCCTCATCTTCCTTCCCTCCCATCAGGTATCTCTACAGACCGATAAAACCTCCCCCACATCATCTGTTCTCAAGCCCCTTAATCGTCCCTATGGCCCTTATGGACTCATCCCAGTAAGTCTGTGTTTTTCTTGTACTGGGGAGCCCAGCACTGGTCCCAGTGCAGCCTCGCTGGTGCGAAGCAGAGAGGAGAGCTCATCAACCTCACCCCGTGCACATCGCTCTGCCCGCTCCAGCCCTCATTTTTTGTGAGGGTCCATTTCTGGGTGTTTTTAATGAAAGCATGCAGTGGTACCTCTCTGCTGACACAGACGATATTTGTAGGTTCCTTTTACAGCATCTCCACTAATCCCTAATGAAAGGAGGATGTCGTACTGAAAAGGAAGTATGTTGCTAACCAAGAGATAGAAATGTACCATATGGTAGGTTGTGTGTGCACCTTTGGGAAAGGAACTGCTGGAATTAATCACTTGGCTTCTTTGGCAAATAATTACCACTGGAGTGTAGAAGTCAAGCGTTTCCTGGCTTTTAATATTTTATTTTATTTTA
>VWYH01008820.1:251114-353506 GCA_013399365.1 Pampusana beccarii | reverse complement strand
AGAACAAAACCCAAACAAAATCTGATCACCTACATAAGATCTCAGATCACACAGACAATAGTCTCAAAACACAATTCCTTTGAGGCACCATTATATATGACAATTAAACACAAGTACAGTAAACAGACTACAGCATATTACTGTAAACAAGACAAGCAGATCTCCCTCAGTCATAGCCCGAAATAAAGGCAGCACTTACTTCAGTTCAGGGCTAGGAAGAAGGCTGCTGCCACCTAAAGCTGCTTCACTCCACCTTGCTTTCCCACCTGAGGCTGAACTGGACTGGACTCGACTCCTCTCCTCTCTTATTAGCTACCTGCCAGGTAGTCAGCTGGTTAGTGGTCCTTAGCAGAAACACCTGCTAGCCCAGCACAGCTTGTTAGCAGAGTGCAGGGATGGCTGGGATTTGAAGCAAAAGAATACAGTTAACGATTTTTTATAAAGTTGTAATTCTAACTGTCCATGAGTTGTAATAGGCAATTTTATGTTATCTTTCTGGTTAAAACCAGCTGCATTCAGGCTCAATCAATACAATTCTAGTATTCTAATAAACTGTTACACCATCTAATGAAAATGCAATAACATGCAAATACCGGTGTTTCCAATTGCTTTAAGAAGATACAATATGAATGTGAATAAATTACATCAAATCACACTGACATAGAGAAGTATTTTGTGATTTATAAGTACCTACCTTATGTAAATCAATACCACACAATTCTGCAGCTTTGTGGATAGATGTCTTCTGTGTCATGGTATGAACACAGATACAATGCCTCAAAGGCTTCCAAATATGTGGGTGGGACTTGGAGAATACAAATGACATAAGAAACTAAAGGGTTTTATTTCATGAATATCCTAGTATGCTAGAATATGGTATCAGAGATTAGAATTTATGGATTAGAGATTCACTTTCACTGTCTTGTTAGAAAGGGTGTAAAAGAAACAGCAAATGAATAGTAGAGGAATAGCAAAGAGCAATGTATACCTTTGCATTTATTTTACTTAATCACCATTCCTTTTATTTTTAGTATAATGGTATTCATGATGAGTCATGTTGTGAGTGTAAATTCAAGAAATGTAATTGTGAATGGATTTGGTACTATCTGTTTATGATATTAAAAAATGCAGACACAATGTCACCATCAGAGGGACTGGGAAGGATTCTTCTCATGTATATGAGAGCCAAAACTTCAGATCCTCTATAAATTTAAACTCTGAACAAGTTCCTGAATTTGCTAAGTCATTAGGGTTATTCCTTCCTTCTCAGATGCATCATTTTGCATATACTGCTTCTTTGTTGGCATCCAATTCAGAGGATCAGTTTGAGCTAAAACACTCCATAAAAATATTTAATACTTTTCTGTAAAAGGTGTGAATTTAGAAATCCAGAACAATTAAGTTACAGATTGGCTCCAGTAGTTTTCTAAGATCATTTTTTCAACAATGGAAACCCAGACCAAAACCCTAGTCAAACTCAAAGACAAAATTATTGCAAATGCTAAGAAACCTTAACCTTTGCAGGGACTTCTTCATGAAATGAAAGATTAAATTAGTACATGAAGAGAGAATGCACATCTAAGAAGAGCATCAGAAAGTGGGGAAAAGGCACTACTGCCTCAAAGTTGTGCTAACTTTTCATTTTCCCTGGGCACAGACACTGTTTTTCTGCTTTGCATCAGGAAAAGCTCATTCAGCTATGGCAAAATTAACCAAAAAGGACTTTTACCTCTCACCTCTCAGTAACAACTGCACCTTTGTATGTGTGGTGATGAGGGACTCAAAATATACTTGCCAGTGCCAAATTCTTGAATTAAACTGCAAGGAAGAAGGAGGGCTTGCCAGCATTTGAGAAGCAGGATCCTGTACACCACCCTCCATATGGGGTGCACTCTCAGGTACCAAGAGCTCTTGGCTCCAATTAACTCACAGAGGAGTCTGGTGGCTCAGCACCAGACAGGGGATCTCAGTGCGTTTTCAGGATGAGGCTATTTCCCCACTTGATAACAAGCATTGCAGTGCCTCTTTATACTGATTCTGTACACATAAATACACTCTGGTATATCTCATCATTGACACATCAGACCAAAACTGGTGCTCTCTTGGCCAAGCATTATGCAACTTGGCTTCATGACCAGCAATATGCCCTGAGATACAGATATAGGAAGGATATTTTCATCTGACTAGACTGTTAGTGAAATCAAATGCTATTCAGCTTTCCCTACCACTCCCCTTTGTTGCTTGATTTATTTGGGGGAACGTTTGTCCTGTAAACAAGAAAGAAATAATGTGTTTGTTCTTGTCATTTGAAAATAAACCCAGAAGCTTTTAAAGGTTGATAGCATATAGTCTAATGAATCCTGTCCTTTCACAGGAGCAGAACTAGGCTCTAGTGTTTTTTCTGTTACAAAGCAAGGAAAGCAAGTGACATTTCCTTCTCTTCTGTATGCACCTTTGGCCATTAGTTCAAATCTCTGACCATCAAATATAGATTTAGAACTGGAGAAAGATAAAAAATCACATGTGATTATCAGATGCATCAATTCTATTGATTTGGGGAGGCAATATGCAACCTAACACGTCAAGAGGAACCCTTCCAATTACTTGGCTACTGAATATGAGGAAATCCCAGCCAAGTTGTTGCTGTGCACACAACAGAGTTGTTCCAAATATTTTCTCTAAGTCCAGCATATCCAGGATGTGTCTGAATACGATACATGATCAGGTCAACAGTGCCACCCACTTGTGTTTGGACTAAAGTGACCTGAAGGCTCTGGGCCCCATGAGGTGCAGAAGGACACATTCATTGGCACAGTGTGTGTCCCTGACAGGGCCAATGCGTGGGATACACTGCACTTTCTGGTTACTGGTCTGCACTGCCATCCCTATACACTGTAATAGCTTCTCTGTGTGCTTTGCTGCTCATCAGGCTGTTTGTGCCATCTCGGTGTATCTCAACAAAACTATTCTTAACAAAAATCAGGTTTTTGTAAGATTTCAAAACTCGGAAAACGGGTTGATTCATGGAAATGTTCCTTCAGATCAGTTCTACAGTATTAGTCAGTAGAAAGGCATGTTCTGTCCAGAAGACTGATTCAGGATTACTTGAAGAAAGGCATTTCAAAGCAATCCAGCAGAAACTTCACTTCGGTCACCAGCACCTCAGTTCCCTTTATTCATCAGCAGAATAAATCCTCCTCATGTTTTCACTGGATGAGCCTAAACATCTATAAAAATGGCAAGCTGCCTTGGAAGCACAGTCTTGCAGGGACTCTGGAACAGGACATGCATGTCCCTTGTCCTGCTGTGACCTGGAATCAAACCTGATGTAAATGCAAAGTCATAGATGGGGCTACTATGGTTACACTTCCTCTCTTGCAGTGAGAGACAGTGGCAGGTACCTGTATATTGGTGTATCTATAACATTAGAAAATGGTAACTTGATACAAAGGAGGCATCAGAAGGGGTCAGAACTTACTGCTCAGTAGCAGCAGTTCCTGGTCTAGGGGTACAGTTCCAGGTGATGTTAGGATGATAGCTCAGTATCCCAGCTGCAGTGGAGACTACATGATGTCCCCATGTGACATGAAAGATGACACTGTCCACAGCACACAATTTTAACCATTAGACGTTTGTTATGAATACTTAGCAGCTGCAGCTGAGAATAGTTACTAGTGTGAAGGGCTTGCATTCCCTGTACAGACAGAGTAGAAGGGAGAGTCAGCAGCTGCTGAGGTTATTAGTCCTCAGCCCAAACTCTGCAAGCTTCTGACATCACGTGTTTTCCTGAGACTCAGTGGCTCCGTGAACGTGTAGCTGCAGAGGTGGTGGTGCATGTGCTCTGACATGGAAGTGTGCTCACTGCTCCATGTTCAACTCCTCAGAGTAGCTGAGTTTGTCCACTTCTAACTGATGCTTCTAACACTTAATTTACTCCTCTTTCTCACTTGGGACAATTATGACTAATAAATTCCTCATGTCATTTTTTTTTAATGATACTATTAGCAGCTGTTCCCTTACATCCCTCTTGTTCAAGCCATCTTAATGAGGTAGGAAGTATGCTAAGCCCGAAGAGTCTGCTACACTATTTCAGCCTAGCAATAATCTCATAGATGACTGTTCCTGCAAGCTGGGAAGAGATGATTTTGGAAACTCATCCATGCTTATAACAAGCAGCACTTGATGAATTTTTCAGAGAAGTTGTTTCCGTTTCTCTCTTCTGAGCAGAACTGGTATTAATAACTGGTTCCTGTCAGCTGGGAAGTCTTATGGTTGAGTTTTTGTGTTTACTTGACTTTGGACAAATATTGTCCTGAAAGAGAGGTGAAAAGCCTTGACACAGAGAAAACCTGCGCACTTCCACATGGTGATGTTTGTGGTCGTTTTATTGCATCTGGCATTGCCTTCTACATGGATGCTCTCATTTGTGTGACAGTTCTTCATGAGCACCTCACTGGCTGACAGCACACAGCCAGCAGGACATAAGTGAAATAAATTTGATGTGTGCTGGTCAAAGAGAGGCTAAAACGGTTGTTTGTAACTTTAACTAGGGCAACCAGGGTCAAGTTCAAAATAAATATGGCACAACCTTCTGTAAAGATACTGGAAGTAGCACCTCTTTTGTGGTTACTGGGTTTTTGAAAAAGATTATAGACTAATTTCTGATTTTGGGATTTCTGCTTTTAACTGATGTTGTTCTTGTGTAGCAATGGAATAGCTCAAGGGGTTCTTCTGTTACTATCATCTCTGTTTTGGACATATTAGCTTCAGCCAGCTAGGTTTTAGCCAATTTAAGGTAAGAGTTGATTATGGGAGAAGCCTCAAACTGATCTAGGACACCTCAGGAGACTACGGCTTTTTAGGCCATAGTCTTCAACTCAGTTATGAACTGGAGTGCTTACTACCTGGAAAGAGAAGTAGAGAAAATATCCTGAAATACAGGTAATCCACGAGTAAAACTTACCAGTTCTTTCCAAAAACTTTGAATTATTTACTTGAATGAAATGCTGGAAGTACAACAATTTAAAGTGAGTTGAAACATCCAGTCAAATATGTTTGTAAATTCTGAGTTTGAAGTAAGCTTTAAACAAGATGTTTTTGACTACTCTGACAAGCACAGAATTATAGCTTCTTCCAACAGGTCTAAAACCATTAGACATGCAGTATCTATAGCATAATAATGTAAAATAAAACACAGGTTATGCCTGGGATAACATTTGTCTCCACAGTGAATAGTTCATTAGGATTTGTTATGTTTCAATAACCTATACCCATTAATTCACTTACATTTTATAGACTCTATACATAGATTGAATTTATGTAATTCGTGCTTGTAGCTATTTCTGTCAAGATGAAATTGGCAGATCCTTATGCTGCGATGAGCGTTCTGTATTTCAAATGTCTGTCACCAGCTGGTCAAAACCATCAGCTCATCAAGGAACCAATCTGCCTCTGTTACTGGCTTGTGCACAAGGACATGACTTGCGGTTTGCAAGACAAAACTCATGATAACTGTAGAAACAAAGCAGAGTGGGTTTTCCCCTACCTTTCTCTCTCAGACAGTGGCAAGCCTGTATGTCCTATCCTTATGTGCCCTTGAGGCCTCTCTGGGTGCAGTGACACTGCCCACTTTGTTCAGTAAATATGGGGAAGGGTTGGGGTACAACATGCTCCAATGTGTTATGGCTCTGGGGTTGTATGACCACATGGTGCCTTTACCAGCAAGGATGCTGCCTGTCTTAAGCTCACAGCCTGCATGGCTGCTGTGGTGACTGCTGGGGGACCCTCCATCTGCACCAGAATTAACCCTGTCCCCAGGGCACCCCAGCATGTGAACTGAATCTGATCCCACCAAGGGATGGACTGGAGGACTCCAAGTAGAGATGCAGGGGAAATTTGGTAAAAGGAACCTCTCCAGCATATTAAATAACTCATATAAACAAACCCTAAGAGAAGCATGTCACAGTCTGTCTGAAAGTATGATTATAAAAGAAGACTACAAAAAGATTGGGCAGTGGCACCTGACAGAACAGCAAAGTTTTAGCAGGAATTGTTAAAAAAACCAAACATCTTTAAAGATAGATTTTATTCCTTAGCAATTCTTGGGAGCATGTGAATCCAGATTTGAGTTCAGCCTGGAAGTAATCCTGTGATCATTTAATGATGAGTAGTGCGTGTTTTCAGATCGAAAGTCAACAGAATGTAGCATAAGCTTTTATTATTCCCCAAGAAATGCTGTGATCACTGAAGTAACTGCTTAAAGAAACTGTATCCCTAAGAGAAAGTACTCACTAAGCTTTTTTTTTTTTTTTCCAATAAAAGATTATTACTGCTGAGGTTGAATCTTCTATCTGCTACCTTACTCTATTTTCTCAAGGTCTATTTTCTCGATAGCCATCTCACATATTAGCTGCTTTCATATCTATGGAAAAGCCAACTGGTCATGCCCATTGATTGGCCTGGTTCTTCCTCAAACAAGTGCCTGTGCTGAAAGAACAGGATGAGGTTGATTATCCAGAATATGTGGAGTGGCACTTGGTCTTTAAATCCAAAAAGGCAGTCACAATGAGAAGTGATCTTTCTGTGAGACTGGAAGTGCACCTCTTCCTCTGGCTCTTAAACTGCTGGTGTGATCCAAAGCCAGATGTGTCATCCACAGAGAAGCTACCTGAGTGAAAAGCAGCTCAACAAGGTGAGTCATCCATTGTCACCTGTTCCAGCCTTGACTAAGCCTCTAGCACTCTTTACCACTGATTAGAAACAGGAATAATCGTGTGAGATAAAAGCACAAAAGACAAAACAGAAGTTCAAATGCTTCTTTTTTACAATAACTGGACACCACTGCCTATTTTTATGACGTTTTTACTGATTCTCCTGCCACAACATGCTAACACTTTACAATAACTTCTTGAGGGTAAACACTAACTTGTCACTGGGACAGTGAGGAGCCTTCATTGGATTTCAAAATCTACTGTTTATAGTTTGCCAGTCACCTGTGTATCTCTGGAAAGACCTATGTTACCGTGGAAAGGGTGAAATAAGAAAAACTGCTGCATAGCAATGGTTCTTTAAGATAAGCCAACATGCACATCTTTGTATGGTGATTCACTGTGGGGGCCTAAGAAGCAAGGAGAGGCCAGAGTGCAAAATAACACAACAGTCTGCCTAACACTGGTGTCCTTGGAACAGCTATGCCCATCATGACTACATTAACATGGTGCAGTAATTTAGCTTAGTCATAGAATTGCTTGAATATTCATCTGTTCAGCTGTGTATTTATAGGTTTATGCTTTTGAAAAAATCTATAGACACCACATGGACTGTTTCCACCCAGGTGTCACCCTGTTATGCACATGGAAGTGCACTCAAGCCGTGAACCTGCAAAGTTACCTGATTCTGTTTCCAAGCTGGTACCTAAGTCCCCCATGACTTCTGATAGCTATGCAATTGCTAAGTCCACTATGCTTGGTTTTATTTTCAGTAAGAAATGGGTCCATTAGTTTCTGAATGTATTAGATACAGTTTTCAGAAGTGTACATTTCACTGGAGTGTTCTGTGCCAAGTCTATGCAACAGTCCACCAATGCAAAATGCTTTATGTGTGTAAGGAAGATTGGCACTTCACTGCAAGGATGGAATGACTATGGGATTGCTTCAAAACTGCCCAGCCTTGGCATTTGCAGGTGGCAGAGGTCACGCCATTTTCCAGCTCTTAGTCTGAAGTTCAAAACTTTCCCTTTATTTTTTATTTTTTTTTAAATAAAAATGTGATATAGATGTCAATGAAACACTATCACTCTGTGAAAGCCACTACCAGATGTCCCTGCCATTATTCTTTAACAATAACAAGCAAGAAAATATTTATCTTTTCCCCATATTCTGAAGGCTCCATTAATATAGGCAGCTGAGATCTGCCCAAGTAGCAAATAATCGTATTAATTAATGAACATGTGAAACAAAATACAAAGAAAACATACCCTTGAAAAGACTATTCATGTGTTTGTGAGTGCCTGTAACTCCAAGAGAGACAAATGAGAGATGCACATACAAAAGGGAGAATACATTCACCACGATGGATGGAAAAATGCCAGCCCAGAACAGAGTGGAATGCATAGAGGGATTTAAAGCAGGATTACAGATGCCTGTGGCAACTGCTCTCAATAAATTATAGTTAGATCAAAGAAAAATAGAATGCTTTGATAAGAGATTAACAAGTGCCATTCTCAAACGTACCGTTGTAATTAAAAAAATAAACTACTTTTTAACCCCTTATAAAGTATTATGTTTTTTTCTAGTCTTATTTATTAATGACTTCTGGCACCCAAGGATGAAGGCAGCTTTTTCAATGTCTTCGTTCTGTTACAACCAGCCACTAAATAAACACTACGCATGTTGCATGCACCAAGAGTTCTGATACAAGACGTAGGCTTGGAGAGGGGAATAGCGGTGTCAATTTTAGAAAGATTAGGTGACATGTTACAGCAAAATGGTGAAGAGAGAATCAGACAGCAAGCCTGCTGCTTTCCTTGAGTTGCTAGCTAAGTACTTATCAACTTGTAACAAAGAAGAGCAAAATTGAATTTGCTTTCATCTGTTTTCTAGAACCGTTGCTTGCCCTAGACCATAATGAACACATGCATGCTACTGCTTCAGCAGCTCAGTAAAAAAAAGTAGTTCTTTAAAAGGTCAGTGGAAAATTCAGTAGTAAAAATCATAAGTTACTACAAACATGAATATACTTCCATCATCGTATAAGAAATGTGATGGTTACTTTTTTTGTTGTTGTTTTTTTATGTTTGTTTTTTTTTTTTTTCAATCTACAGCTAAGGATGGGAAGATGCATTCTGACTGTTCCCTTTCAGCATCAGAAAAGCAGGCAACAAACATGTGTTCTTCAGTAGCTCTGGGACTGTAGAAGTATTTGCAGGTGCTTGATGCTAACTTCAGAGTAGAAAGGAGAGGACTTCTCTGTATCTCAGAATTTTAATGCTGCAGCTGTATTGAAATTCTTTCTTTGGAAAAATAATCTTCATATAACTATTCTTCATTTCTGAAAAAATTGTTCAGACAGTTAAAGTCAAATCTGGCACTACAGCCTTATGATTTCATATCCAGGAATGGCTTCATCTGCACATTTTTCATCTGAAAATAAAATCTACCATTTTCTCCCACTAGTTCCTGGCTGTGCACATCAGAAGTAGAAAGTCCTTTGCACTTGAGAAGTGCATTTAGTAGTTGACTCGATTTTCTCAATCAACTGGCACTGACGATTCTAATATTTTACTCGGAATTAATTTGCTTGGTTCAGCAGGCTGGAGGTCTGTTTCACAGCTATATGTGTTCCTGTGAATGATACTGTAATGCCCTGAGACCTCATTCTGTCAAACATTAATTTCAGATGAGACAATGCTTTCATCCTCTCATCAACAATTTGTGGTTGATACAGATCGTTATGCTCTTTATCCCTTAAAAATCCCTACTGAAAGCAACATCATTTCTGCCCTTATCAGCACTAACCTATGCAATTTTCCATGAAATCTGAGGCATTAAGCTGGAGGAAGCACGGGTGCATGTGCTTGGGAGTAATTTCTTCAAGTTTTACTAGAGGTGGTAGCACAAATTCAGTGTTTGAAGTCACTGTGTTTGTGCTTCTAGGAGAGAGGCTGCACATGGCAGTAGACTGCAAGAATTAAATGAGCATTGTAGGACACAGCTTACACCAATAGTGTTCCTATTGCTGGGTAGATGTTCAAAGCACATGGCAGTGCTTTATTATGGCCCTTTTCAAAATATGTTTTTTTTCTCTTGTTGCTCATTTATTGAGTGACTGACTTTTGATCAAAGCAACAGTTCTTTTATCTTCCATCTCTGCAGATCTCTGGGTCACCTGGTAGGAATTTCTGATAAGAAGTGACAAATGCCATACACCTCTGAAGTGAGTATTTTTTTTCCCCTCAAGAAAGATGGAATATTTTTCTTTTGATTTCTATGCTCAATCACTAAGAGAAGAAATTGCAAGAAGAACCACAAATTCGTCTGTACCTGGCTACAAAAGCAAGCATGATAGACTGTAAGAGTTTGACTGTGATCATGAGTTTGACCTTTGACAATTAAGGCTCAAGAACATTGGAAAGGAGAGAAAATGTTTTCGTACACCTACTTGGGCTGGAAACCAGACAAAGTTGTTGTCAGTCTGAGATGTGCTATATCTCCTTGCTTCAGGAAAGCTGGGAACCCTGTGGAATTTAGACAAACATGCAATGCTTCAGCATTTCTCTTCCACTTTCTGCCAAAACTAAGAATCATAGAGAGACTGCATGACGAAAACAAAATAACCAGCTAAAACTGTGCTGTTTCACAAGTTGCAGTTTCTTGTCAAAGGTCTGGGTGATTTCTTATTTCCTCCATACCAGTTCTCCCACCCGTGCTGCTGAGCGGGAAAGAAATGCCCTTTCCCCTCCTTGTCATGCAATGTGATACAAAAGCATAAGGTTACTCAGCAGAGTTGAACAGCTACTCCCTTGAAATAAAGAGAACGCAGTGGTCTGAATCAGAGCATCAGCAAAGGCAGTGGCCTCTTAATTCTGTTCAGACGGGAACATCACTGAATGTATTCACTCCTGCAGTCACCTAGTGAGAACCCTTGGCTATCTGAAAAGCTGGGCATAGATAAATAAGAATGCTCTTCAGTGTTCCCTGTTGCTTGATTGTTTTTCTTGTATCCATCAGAAAGAGGAAAATATGTATCTGTTTTTACATCTCTTCACCATGAAATTCAGTGTTTCATTTGGATTAATGCTGTCCTGATTCCCCTACCTTGGTGCCCTTGGAGAAGGAAAAAGAAGGCTCTTGTTGGCATTTCTTTCCTGTTGTAGTGAGAACAGCCTACCCCTACACTGGTTTTGCCATACATGTGATCTAAAAAGGATTGGAAAAAAAAGCAAAGCTCATAGAAAATTTCTTAGAGGGTGAGTTATGGTCAGTATGGGCTTACTACAACCTCAGCAAGAACTGGCTAGTCATAGCCTAATCACATTTCTAGTACTTTAATGTGGATAACAACAGATTTTTCGGGGAAAGGGCCCAGCCCATGGTCTCCTCATCCAACTGGCTCTGGTGTGAAGATGCCTTTGCTGAGTGCAAATAGCTCTGAGGGAAATTTTTGGTATTTTCTCTTGTGAAATAACAACTTACTAAAAATAGTGCCTGCAGATGAATACATTGCAGTTTGCAGGCCCAGAGAAACCAATTTAGATTATTCACTCCCCTTTCCTCCTTCTTCAAGCATTCCCTACGTTTTCTCCTGAAATAGAATACAGAAATCCCATGGCAAAGTGTCAAAACAGACTCCTGTAAAACTTCTCTGTGTTACAGAAGAGCACAAGGTTTTTTTCCAGGTTCACCACCTGACGTAAATTTGCCTCTAATTATGATACTTTAGAGGAAAAGGTGAGTTTGGGGTTTTTTTTGCTTGGTTTTGGTTTTATTTTAATTATTCTCTTCTCTAAAATTAAACTGAAATTGCGTTTTTAGTATGTGCACTGTACCTGTAACAAATTGATAAAAAAAGGAAAAAATTGATTTCTCCATCTGTGTTTGCAGTCACAGAAATACTTACCTCTAGCCCCATGAGGATGACCAGCATAATATGATGTAATGTAATTCCAAAGTTGCACCAGTGCTTTTCCACTCTCCCTGGTATTATGGCAATCAAAGGAGATATTTGTTAAAAATAGCTCAGAGACAAATCCAATAATATCTCACTGCCAATGAAACCTCATCTCATGAAAGGGAGGGAAAAAGCTGTTCAGCAAATTTAATGTGAAGCAGATTTATGCATTTACGTTTTAATTGCAATGTGGATTCAAAGCAAAAAAATCCAAAAAAACCTCCAAAACCCCCAAACAAACCACAAAAAAACAACACCACACAACAAAAACACCACCACTAACAACACCACCAAAAAACCCCCACATAAAACAGTTGTGTTTTCCAGGTAATAGCGATTTTGAAAATCTCCTCAACCTAGTTTCTCACATTATAGAGGATATGTTTTCAATAAATGAGAGGCTGCTATGCCTGAGTACATATATTATGCCAGTGTTGGACATACTACTGTGTTGGTAAGAGATTACAAAAATCAATGTTTTATGAAAACATTCTCATATTTTTAAGCAAAATCCATCTGATTCTTTCTCACCTTGATTCCCTTGCTCCCTTTTATTCACAAGATGCAGGAACCTCCCTGAGGCAGAGCATCTGCTTGGGCTGCATCCAGAGATCTCACAGGCCAGCCCGAGTGCCAGCAAAGCAGAGAAGCTCCTTTTTGTTTTCCTTAGCTCCAGAGATATTTCAACTGGCTGAAAATGATGAAAGAGAACAACAGACAGGCTGACCTGACTCAGTTTCAGGAAAACAGGGGAAAGGGTTAACCAAAGCTTTATCGAGAAAGAATTAGACACATTACATGCAACAAATGCCAACCCATGTGGCTGGATGCAAAGCAGATTTTTCAAACAAGTCTCTTTCCACAGGATGAAAGGTCTGGTTGAGAGTAGCATTCATGTTAATGCAGTTTACTTGTGTCTTGCCAAAGCATTTCATTTCATGGCATATGTTGGTATGATTAAAAAGTATGCATTATATGGAATTAAAAGGATGCACTTTGGAAGAACTAAAAGCTGGCTCAGTGACAGAATGCAAAGTGGTGAGAGTAACGAGGGTAACTATTTCCAGCAGATTCCCACAAGGATCAGTTCCTGGTACAACATCGTTGAGTATTTTCATCACGTGTCCAAACAATGATGTAAAATCAGTCCTGAGATTATCAGGGACTGGAGCATTTACCATGTAAGAAACAGCTGGTGAACTGGACTTCTTCAGCCTGGAGAAGACAAGGTTTCAGGTAAGCTAAGAGCAGCCTACAGGGAGGTTACGAAGAAAGGCCAGCCAGGCTTTTTACAGAGGTTTACCGGAAGAGAATGAGAAACCATGATCATAAATTGAACCAGGAAATCTTCAACTGTATGTAAGGAAAAAAAGAAAATCACTATGAGGATACCCAGGCATTGTGTCAGAATGGCCAGGATTGTTATGAAATTTGTATCCTTGGAGGTTTTCAGGATCTGACTGGATGAAGCTCTGAGGAATGTTACCTGAATTCAAGTTTGACCTTATTTTCAGCAGAAACTTGGACTAGATGACCTCCCAAGGTCCTCCCTGCTATCTTTTGTTATGACCGTAATTTGGTTCATTCTGCCTGGAGAGCTACTTGGGAATCCTGTTAGATAACTACTTCAATATGTGCTGTAATGTAATGCTACAGGGAAAAACAACAGTTGAATGTTATTTGCCCACTGCTGGTAAGCAGCCACACACAAAACTTGCCACCTTTCCAGAGTGGAATTCCCAAAACTGAAGCAGGCAGATGCAGGTGACCATCCCTTCCTCAGCCCATGAAGTCTGGCACTGCTGCTCAGTGGAGTCCTCATGTGTCTCCTGAGCTGCTACTTTTCCTATGTAAGTGGAGACAAGGACAGCTAGGACCTGTTTTTTTCTGCGTAAACAAGGAAAAGTCCTGCATGTGCTATGCAGCATTTCAGAGGGATGTTTGTATCTCCCAAAACTATAGCATCCACTTACAAGTACACAGCAAAAAGCTATTGCAGTACTGGGGTGAGAGGGAGCACCTAGAAGCTCTCAGAAAAAGGTATAGCAAGATCCAATAACTGGATGTTTTAAGTTAGACAGTGTGAAATTAAAAATAAGAATGAAGTTTAAAAATGTCACAGCTTCACTGGAGTGAAGCTGAATTCTTCCTTGCTGCCAGTCAAAAGCACTGGCTATGCTTTACTGCAGCGCAGCTGGCCAACGCAGGCACCTGTTGGATCATGACTTAAGTGACCAAGATTTGTAGGCATGCTCTTATTGTAAGGATAATAACTTCCGCGATTCTCTACTTTAAGCACTTTTCCTTTCTTGACTGACTTGGAGGTGTTCTGGAGTATTTATGAATGGTAGAAACCTTGTAGACAACTCCCCATTAATACAGAAAAGCCTTTTTGCAGCAGCTGAGGGAATATTGTACTTCCTTGACGACACAAAAATGTAGTCAAATGTTACGGGAACAGATCATCAATACAGGTGTGCTGGAGCAGCAGGACCTTTACCCATATTGCTGACTAGGAAAGCCAAGCAGCCAGTAGATAAACTCATTTGACCACAGATAACAACCCTTCTGGTGTGTTTTGTTGCATTTGTTTGTTGACTGAAACTCACTAAGATGAATTAGCCAGATTCACATGTCATACAAATGCCATCATGATAAAGCTCAAGGCCTCAGATAAATTTAAATCCCTTGTTTTAAAACAGAAATCACATGGGTTTATTTTATTATTATTTATTTTTAATTTGTCTTTTAATTTTCCTTTCCGATCCCCAATCCTAACATCTCATTTGAGGAGGGTTTTTTTAAGCCCTACAGTACATGGTGCAACTATAGACTCATTGCTGGCTTGGCTTTTGACATCAGAGGACTGACTGTGCCGGCCAGGTCAGCAACCTGCCAGACTATGGCTTGTTGCTTTGATAACAACTGATCTGAAGAAGCAGAATTTATAGCCCCATGCTTTAATTCAATAATTTCTCGTATTCTTATTTTGTACTTAAAACTAACTTTATATTCCCAGGTGAAATGGACCTGTTTGTTTCTTTGTTTTCCTAAGGAAAGAATATGCTTCTCTTTAGCAGTTTTGTATACAAAAATATACAATGATGAGAAGTCCTGAAGTTGTTTGAAATAGATGATGTAGCAATTCCCCAATCACTTTAGAAAAAGCAGCTAGACATATATATCACTACGTTGAAAAAGTCAGAGCATGATTGGTATAATTTGCATATTATAGTTAACTTATATCCAAACTGCTTTTTGACAATATCAGAGTGTGTGTTAGACAAACGGAAGTGTTTCCTGCCTTTTATGGAAAACAAACAGCTAAAAAAGAGAAGGAAACATATACAGTTCCTGCAATGTGTGTGGATATATGCGAGGCATGCTGGATCCTCATACATACTGAGAAATAAACAACCTATTACACACCAACAACTCACTAATCTAGCTGGAGTAAACTATGGGTTACTGCTTCTGAGGTGTACTGTGGGTATGAATTTCTCCTTGACTGCATACATGAGGAACATAGTTTGCTGGATTAATACCCTTTTTGGTGCAAAACCACTCCTCAGCAACTGATTTTTTTCATACCTTTACTTATTTAGCAGCAGGAGATGGACAGAGACAGCCAGGCACAGCGGCATTCCAAAGGGCAACATCTTCAGATACAAGGACACAGCCAAGGGCAGAATGCTGGAAAATGTAAGATAGCCAAGTACGGCAATGACAGCATTGAAAACATGATGGTAATACACTTGACAGGAGGTGGCAATATAATCTGTATCACACATAATGCTTTCACTCTACCATTAACCTCTTTAAAATATTAATTAAAAAAATTATTTACACTACTCAGACAACTTCTCTTTTGATAGCAGTGAACAGGGTGTGCTATATAGTTTTCTCTTTGTCATGCTGAGTCTACTGCCCTTTTGTGTTTTTGTCTGTAAAGTTTTTTTGTGACAAGATCTGATTGCCTTACACCTTGCAGATCATTGTTCTGCCCTTATCCTTTAGTAGAGTGGCAAGAGTTTTTCAGATTCCAGTTATACACCTCCCATTGACCATCTACTATTTCCACCTTAATGAGAAATCACTTGTTGAAAGGTGATTAAGTGGTTACAGTCCAGCACAAGGTTGCAAGCTCATTATAGTACTTCCCCCTCCAATATTAAGCAATAGCAATAAGCATCCGGCTGAGAATCTTAGCTGATATCAATCAGTGCATTTCTACTATTTCAATAGTGCTACCTTAGTTTACATGACTTTTAGCTTAAAAACATTTATTATGAGGTTAATTTAGATTCCAGCCTTCGGTTAACGTGGGTTTCTATGTGCCACCATTTTTACACAGAAACTCAGAATAATCAAAGAAGATTTTTTTTCTATTCTGTATTATTCTTTTAGTCATCAGGGACAGGATGTTTTAAAGATAATTGATGATTGCAGCTGGGGGTTTTTGGTAGCACTCATGATGCGAGAAGTGGGTTTGTGTTTCCCCGTAGAGCACTGAGGTTTATTGTAAAGATACTCTGGGCTCTGGACTTACATACCATTTGCTAAGAAAGATCTATCCACTTAAACCATTCACTTTAGGTTTTGCTGAGTCAGTTTTATATTTCAGACTGAAAAAAAAAAAAAAAGTAAATTTCAAATATAATGGGGCCAGAGGTAGTCTGTAGTTCTTAAAGCAACAGTTTTTGTTCTTAAAGAAAACTGCTAACAAGCCCTACATTTCTCTTCCCACATTAGTTCTTCACTGTGATCTGTTTCCAGTAAACCAGAAGCGGTTAGGACTGTTAGGACTGTGCATTTCAAGACAATCTCCCGAACAAGCATCACGGAACAAAACAGACAAGATAAGCTGTTCCAGCACATTTCTAAACAAGAGAAAGCCAAACTGAGCTGCCTCTTATAAGTCTTGTATGTCTCTCAAAGAGACATATACAAGGAGCAGGAAGCTGCTGTGAAAAAAAGGTGAGCAGTGTGGTTCAGGACATCCCACTCTGGGGGAATGGTAGCCTGGCTGTACTTTGGTTTGGAAAAAAATGTTCTGAAAGGTTCTCTTGCTGCCACATACTCTATTTTAGTTCTGGGGCTCATCCTCTAATGTCATATATATTCTGAGTAGTAAAGGAACCACCTGATGTCCAGCTTCATTTCAGGGAAAGGGAGGGCATAGGTATGATGGGCACTAGAAAACAAGTTTGGATGTACTCAGATTACTGGGAGACAGTTCAGAAGAGAGACACCTTGAAAGG
Source organism: Pampusana beccarii (assembly GCA_013399365.1). Lineage (NCBI taxonomy): Eukaryota > Metazoa > Chordata > Aves > Columbiformes > Columbidae > Pampusana > Pampusana beccarii. The sequence goes on along the minus strand of VWYH01008820.1, from coordinate 336,578 downwards.
TCAGTGACAGGAATGCATCATGCTAATGATGCTAATGATATAAACAACACTCAAGATAGTTAGGTCTTGATTTGGTGAAGCACTTATGTACATGCTGTACTCGAAGCACCTGAGCAGTTGTATTTATTTCAGCCAGGTGACCTGGATGCCTACAGCCAGGGTTATACCTCACCAGACAGGAGCTCCAAGCATCACAGAATGACAGAACTGACTTTTCTTGGCGTTTATCCACACTATAAATGTAAAGATGAGTGCATCTTCCTTTCACAAAATTGCCTTCTGCTGGTGTTCGTTCTCCTGCTTCCAGACTACTCTGAATCACAGCATACGAAAAGCTTTTCCAAAGAACCCAATAACACCTTTTAGCCAAAACACACACATCATCTGTGTATATCTGTCTGTATCCCATCTTATCTCCAAAATGGAACAGATCACTTCCGTGCCCCTGTTCTTTCAAACCCAAAAGGAAAATATTACCTGAGAAAACAGTGTTAATTTTACTCTTTTTTTTGGCATTATAGGGCATATTTTATTTTTCTGTTTATGATCACTGACAAAGTCCCAGAAAAATGCAAACCTTGCCATTTTGAGATCTAACACTGATTGTAACTTACTATGTCATAGGCCCTTTTAGAACCAGAGACATAATTCTGGCTTAGTAATCCCTTCAGAAAATTCCTTCCAACAAATATAGAAGACTGCCATAATGATGAGGAAGATCCTTTCCCCTAAAATTGCTTATCATCCAAGAATAAATAGCAAAGAAAAGAATGGCTTTCTGAGATTTAAGGGATCATCATCCATTTATCAGGAAGATATTAGTACAAGTATCATACATAAGCCACTTACCCTTTCCAGTGTCTTACAGTCATCTGAATGTCAGTTAAAAAAAAAAATAAATAAAAAAAGAAGATGAAGTTATAATGCTATATCAACACACAGCTGTCCTAGTGGGCACTGGGGACACAGAATGACTCGCATTGCTGAGCCGTGCAGTCATTGCCGAAGGAATGATGAGCTCACATTTCATTCTGATTCACATAGTTGGTGTGTTGAGACTGTGAGGCTCACCCTTCCGCGCCCCGCTGACGCCCTCCTCCCAGCCCCGACACCAGATCTGGCTCGTTAACATGTCTGGAATGAGCGTGAGCCCACCTCTCAGCTGGCAAGGCCAGGGGGCATACTTGGATTCCCAGGTTGGAAGATTATCTCATTCAAGCGCGGTTCTCCCACAGATATATAAGCAAAGCCAGTGTGGTGGTCCCTGCAGAGCTGGCTTCAGCACTTGGGAGTTTCAGCCATACAGGAGTACAACCTTCAAAAACCAGCAAATATGATGACGATGAAAGTAGAAGACCTGGTAAGTACAACCTTCTTTAATTTATTCAAAATTACTTTTCTTTCTAGACTGTCATTATACCATGCAGAGAGACAAAACTTTTGTGGATCATCAGGATGATTTAGCAGGTTACCAGCCCTGCTGTGCTCTAGGTGCAAAACCTGTACTCCATGTTATCCTATTATCTTCTCACTTTAGCTTTTCCTTGGAAAGTGGGCTCACCACTGATATAACTACATAGCTGTTTGGAGTTTGCATCAGAACATAATTCACGAGAAAGAAGATACTGACCAAAATTTAGCTATGTATTTTCCTTTGACCTTGATTTTAGTTTTATTTTTTTAGAAGCTATTAACTTCATGATCACACTGAGTAATTCCAATCCAGTAAGGAACTGGGAGGAGGCATCAACACAGAGAAACCTAAGTATTTTCCAAATCTAAACTAACAGTTTAGTAATAAGTATTATTTTCTAATAATAAACTAACAGTTCCTACACCCACTGCTGTACATGGCATAACAAGTCATTGAAAATTAATGTCTAAACCAGATCACAAGTAATGGAACATTCCACTGTGGGGTTCAGACTATGGATGCCTGATTTCATCAATAAACTGGGAAAATGGGAATGATCCAGTAAAACACTGCAACTTAATAGAGAAACCACTTTTTTTTCCCTGATAGCTTTGTTAAGATGCAGATGCCATACAGCCTAACTAGTTAATGCTGCCTTAAATTATTTGGCAAGGCCCTGACAGTTTCTCTAGTGTTAAACTCTACAACAAACACAGTTTTACAAGGAATGGAAAGTCAGTCTAGGACACATGAATTTACTGAACCACTCTCAAAATACACAACAGCCTCTACTAAGTTTGACATATTATCTCTTTATACATACTTAATTGGACATCAGAAATGTTTCCAAAAGCTACTGGAAGTTCTGCTACTGCACAGCATCATGCAGCTTCTACACAGGAACTACCTTAGGCTATTTTGCTGTGTGCTATAAATGGGGACTTTGGTACTGACAATGATGGGTAAAACCAGCCTTGAAATTACTCAGCAAACCGATTTAACTGCCTTGTATGTGTTTCAATAAAACTGTAAGGTTTAAAGGGAGAAAGCCTCTCCTCCTACGCTACCTGCTCCATTCCCCTGCTCAACACTTGCAGGGTGCTTGTGGCTGGTCAGGGTGGCTCTTTCCACCACCACTTTTTACAGCCTTCCGATGGGTCTGACACCATGCAGGTGAGTGAACAAACAACAAAACCCCAAGCAAAAAAAAGAGGCGCTCTTCCCAACTCACTGACTTTTGTCAGTACAGCAGAACCTTGGCCTCAAGGAGGGAGTCAGACTGTGAGTTGGCCTGGAGAAGCCAAGGGGGTTGCGGCATGGATGCAGGGGATCCGCCTGTGAGATGGCTCTAGACATTCGCATACAGAGCTAATCCAGGCACAGGCTGAACGAGATCTGCACTCTGTCTGTCACACACTCCTGGGGCAGGACAGGAATGACATGTAATTAGCCCCTGGGTAATCCACATTCCCACAGTTGGCTGCTGCTGCCTGTATTATACCATGTTTGCTTTTACAGGTGACTGGGAAGAAGGTGGATGATAAAGAGACTAGCAGCTTCCTCCCTGAGGACTTCAAAAATGGAGAGTATGAAGCTGCTGTAAGATTAGAGAAGCAGGAGGACCTAAAGACCGTCCCTGAACACTCACTGAAACGAGGTGATCTGGCTTACGAGGAGAAAAAAACAGAAGCAGAGGTAGGCTCCTGGGTTTTGTGCTTGGTTTTTTTATCATCCTGTGCGCACTTTCTGCTGCAGCCCCTGAAGTTTTGCCTAAGTTAGAAATACATGCATGGTGAGCTAGATAAACTCTTGGGAGATTACCGCCACAGGAAGTTGGTCTAAAGTCCATTGCAGGCCATGGGGATCTGCTGGCTCCTGTAGCATATGGATGCAGGCAGTAATGCTGTGAAGCAGAACCCAAAACTCCCCCTATAATGTCTGACCGAATCCCCAGGGGCTCCTTCCTGCCCAAAGTCACCGGCTGTCAGCTGGCGGTAAGGGGTGAGCAATCAGAGCCAGTAAGTCTCCTTCAGCTTGCACACCTAACGACTGCCACCAAATATAACCAACCCAAGGAAGATGTAAGAGTGCATTTCTGAAGCCAGAAGCCTTATCTACCATGAAGGTGCTCTTTTTATGAAAACAAAACATTACACTTACTAGCACATTTGAGAAAAACAGTTACAAATGAAAGTGATACTGGTCTACAGAAAAGAACCATTTGTATTCCTGGAGCATGACAATTCTCCCAGTGTCCCTAAGAACTGACTTTTTTTTTTTTCCCCCAAAAATAGAGTAGCTGTAACATCTTAAATTCTTCGGTGAATAAGCAACCGTCTGGCCTAAAAGTTTAAAGTGATTTGGGAATGAAAAAGTTTAACTAGCAGGAGGCATAAGACTTCGTTCTGAAAAACAGAAGGGTGGGAAAGTGAACCTCAGAAATATTAAAATAAACACTGCTGACCCTCACCTTCAACAGAGACATCATTACTCGCTATGGAAATTTTCTGAGTTCCTCCAAAACAGGGTCCTAAGAACTTTTTGGGTTTCCAGTTGATCCACAGTCCACTTGGCCAACATAATTATTTTCCATTAAGGTGATGATCTACAGATCAAACCCTAAATGCAGAGAATGATAAAAAGAAGAGGTGGAAATAACCTGAATAAGAATTCAGTTGAAAAAAATGTATACAATATGGCAGGGTCTCACTGATGTATTTACCCTTAATGATACTGTGGGACAGAATCTGTCATCTGTATTCACCCCTTCTGAAGTCAAGGACACCTCATGGTACCTGGGATCTCAGTTCAGGCAACACATTTTCTCTTCATGATACCAGTGCCCCATGCTGACTTCACACAGTGATGCTTTTTACAAGCAGGCTTCAAGAAGCGTTAAACATTTATTGAACTGCCCCTCCAAGGATACTGGGAACATTCTTCGTAGCTTACCAAAAATGTAACCCTTGCTGACTGAAATGCTAAGATTGGTATAAAACTTGCTTTTCACTTTAGGGTATATTTTTCATCAAAGAGGATTAAGTTGCAGTAAATCAGGGGCTACATCATAAATCTGGCTGAAGAAAAAACACTTGGTAGAAGTCAACTAAAAGTGCAGGGGCTCCCCAGCTCTTATAAAATGCACATGAGATTTCTTAAATTGTTGGGCCAGAAGGGATTGTAGTGCTGTTCTGGCTCCTGGCCTACCACAGGCCAAGAATTTGTGCTATATATCCCAAAACATACAGCTGAAGCAGCATCTAGGAAGAGGTTCAATGGCATATGAAAAACTACGGGTGATGTAGAATTTCTCACACACTTAGTAACTTTTTCTAATGGCCAATTAGCCCTAGGTTGTCCTGTTTTTTCAAAAGAAGACAACTTATTTCAAATTTCATCTGGTCTTAACTGAGTTCAGCTGAATAGTAGCACACACTCTCCTGTCACTCCAAAGGGGAGAGGTGGTCACACTCAGCTCAACTTGCTGGCTTCCCTGATTTGTTTCAGCTGAAGAAAAAGAAATTGGAGCAGAGGTCAAAACTTGAAAACTTGGAGGATCTTGAAAAAATTATTCAGTTGAAGAAGAAGAAAAAATGCAAGAAAGTAAAAGCTCCCATTGTAAAGGAACCTGAACCAGAAGTTATTGTAAGTTACTCCAAAGTACCTTCTTAGAAAATATCGATGGGGTTTTGTGCCACACGCTTTTATGCTCTGTATATTTCTTTCCATCAGACAGGACCAGTGGATATACCCACATTCTTTAGAGCTGCACTGGAGAATAAGCTGCCAATAATTGAAAAATACCTGTCAGAGAAAGGGGATCCAAATGTCTGTGATCAGGTACAATCTTCCTTCTTACTACAAGGCCTGCTACAGATGAGAGGTTATTACAGAGCAAAAATAACATTTACTACTAGGTTTTGTAGCTTCCACACTTTTGAGGAGAAAAAAGGGGGGGGGGAGTAAATAAACACATTAAGTTTTATATACTAAGTTTCTAGTCAGAATGGGGGCATTGAAACTTTTCAAAGTAATATTACCTCAAAAGAATCTTTATATTTAAAAGCAAACTGTTGGTGACCAGGAGACCCTGATTTTCTGTAGCAGGTGGTTTTCCAACGCTACAGATGAACAGGCAAGAAATTTGTCTGCAGAACAACAAAGAAAGTGATGCTGTCTGCCCTCGCATCCATAATGCATAAGCAGCATTTGCAAAACACAGCTAGCATGTTGGATGGTGGAAATCAACAGGCATAATTTTAAATTTGAATGCCATACTGCAGATATTTCTCACACCCTTTAAAATGCTGGGTAGGCAGCTCTCATCTCGCAGGATGCTATTAAAACTTAGCAGATTTCAGGTCTCAAACGTATTAGCTCTTGAAAATGAATCAGCATAAAGTATATATTTGCCATCATCCTAGGGAGGAGGGGAGAAAAGATTTAAAGAATTTTTTTTGTGCCACATTTAATATCTGACTTCATACTGTTGCAATTGCCAGTACAAACGCACTGCATTGCACAGGGCATGCTCTGAAGGACATCTAGAGGTGGTGAAAAAGTTGGTGGAAGCTGGAGCCCAGCTTGAACAGAAAGACATGGTATGTACAACAGCTTACACTTATTTCAAAAAATTGCTCATTGTTTCATAAATGCCAAGAAAAGCACTTATATAGAAGTGCTTCTTATAGAAGAGGACTGTTGCAACATCTTGTAAGTTTACCTTTAAAACTACATTTTTGATAAGAGGTTGCAGGAGGGGGTGTTTGCCTCCCTTTGCCAATATGGAAAATGCAGGAAAGGGAGGAACACATGGGGAAGCAGACTGCCACAAATATCTCCTAGCATAGGGAAAGAGAGCTGAGGTCAGGCTGCTGCTCCAGCCTGCTGGCAGGTGTTGGAGATACCACTGTTCCACGCCTGCATCCAGGGCGCAGGACAACGCATACATTCTCCAACAGGATTTCAAGGCTGCTCTCAGAAGAGACCCCCTGCTCCTCTGGAATGCTGGCTACACAGGTAGCTGAGGTTCAACTGCTTCTGCAGCTGTTTTTTTGCTTCTCCACTCCCAGCTCTTCATCCCTTTGCTAAACAGCGGGAACCAGCCAGCCTTGTTCCCCCTTGCTTAACCCAGCAGTGCTCCTGGGTAGTGTAAGAAACAGGAGGAACAACAGGCAGAGCATTCCACCCCTCCTGGCAGAGCTGAGTGGAGAGAAAGTGAATCTTGGAGGGAAGAAGGGTTCTAATTCACTTTGTGGACCTACGTAAGATTTAATTTTTTTTAAAAAGAGAACTGTTCTTTCCCTTGAACTCCATGTTCTATGCAATTTACAAGCCACAAGGCATCAAATAAAAAATATTAACTAGCACATACAAAAACACCCCATACCTGGCTAATGAGAACTTCGAAGTTCACAGAATAGACAAAACACATCCTCTCTCACAGCAGTGTTGCCAAGATCTCAGTCTTTAAGAGAAACATGCAGTGAGTGTGAAGAGTGAGAAACGCACAGTACTAAAGAAATTAGGGCAAAATAGGAAAAGCTGTTACTAGAAGCAACTCAGTGATCACGATGAAGTGCTTTAGGTTAAATTGCATGAAAATTATTTGGGATTAATTTAGAAATTTGATCAGAATGGTTTAACTTTTAAAAAATATAATGATGAATTAAATTACTTTCCTTTTGTTTTTCCTACTGCAGCTTGAATCTACAGCCCTGCACTGGGCATGTAGAGGGGGGAACCTGGATGTTCTGAAATTCCTACTGGACAAAGGAATAAACAGAAATGCAAGAGACAAGGTATGTTCTTCTGGGACTTTGCAGCTTTTAAAATTGAAGATGCAAAGCTGACCCTTACTCCAAGTAGATCATTTTTGTCGGCCGTTCTCGAAGCAGTCTCTACCTGCTCTATTCCACTGACTGCCTGCTCCTTCTGCCCCTCAGCTGCTCAGCACCCCTTTGCACGTGGCTGTGAGGACGGGTCAGTATGACTGTGGGGAGCATCTCATCGCCTGTGAAGCAGATCTCAATGCCAGAGATAGAGTGAGTACCAACAACTTCTTACCTGTCAGCTATCAGGGAGCGTCAAGCTGCTCTCTGCCTTGACAGTTCCACTTGCCCGTAATGATCCCTGGCTATGTGGTTGAGTCTGGACCGTGGCACTGGGCGGTGGGACTGACGCTGTGGTCCATGTCTCCTGCCCCCAGGAAGGTGACACACCGCTGCACGATGCTGTCAGGCTGAACCGCTACAAAATGATCAGGCTGCTGATTCTGCATGGAGCTGATCTAACTATAAAGAACTGCGTAAGTAATAGCAAAAAAAAAAAAAAAAAGCAGTAATTCAAAACATTTTAGAATAAGTTTCCCTTCAGAGCAGTTTCATGGGTTTCAAGGCCAGGAGAGGCTATTGTGAACAGACAGACTTAATTAGATTACTTCAGAGTTAATTAAAGCGGAGCTGACACAGCAAAAGTATAACTTGGGGGTGGTCAGAGAAGACAAACCCATGCCTCTTCTAAAGTCAGAACCTATCAGCTGCAACTTAAAACAATATCACATCTTTTTGTCATTTTAATTACACGTATCATTTATTGAAAAGATAGAACATACAGACACTTGCTCTCTGCACAATGCCTGGGATTCAACCACCACTGAGACAACAAAGACCTTCACTTGTCAGAGAAGTCTCCTTTCTGTTAAGCCTGCAGCTGAGGGTCAGCCCAAGCACTACATCTGGATGACTGGCTGTTAATGGCACTGTTGGGCAATAAGTCCCCATGGCTTAGTGGAGTTCCAATTTAAGAAGCCCCACACCTGACTCTGCTCATAGCCACTGCAGCAGCAGCAGATGCATTGCCAGAGCTCTGCGACCACTTGTTAAAACACAGCACATCGCAGACCCTTTCTCCCAAACCTAAACCAAGCAGCAATGGAATGGACAGTGGGCTTCACCAATGCCAGTCAGTGTTTTTGATTAGCAATCAATCAAAACTTAAGGGGGCAAGGAAGAAACCAGTCACTGCAGGACTTTGCACTCTCTACTCCCTGCCCACACTCTCCAAAGCAGGGCACTCCCAGCACCACCCCTCACCAGGGTAAGGAAACTACGAACGGTACAGCCCCAAAGGCCAAAGACTTACTCTCTTAGGCTTTGTCTGTACACAAAAGTTGCTTCTGTTTAATTTACCTATGGTTCATAACCTAATTAAACCGGTACAAACTCTTATCTGAATTCACCATCAAACAGAGGAGTGCCTTATAGAGGTTTCATCTAAATGTATTCCTCGTCAGTTTAAACTAGATCAAAAGAAACACCTACATGCTCTGCTAGTCACAGTATTTGCTAATATGGCCTAGAACCACTGAAACACGGGGAGATTTCATCATGAGTCCGAACAGCACTGGGTCTAGACCTGTAGAGCAAAAGGACTCAGGTCTCAGGGAGTTAGTCTGACCTTGTGCCTGTAGACACACTGTATAAATATCTAGGGAAGAACAAAGGACTCAGAAATCACTGGCTGAAATTAACTCTTGCTTCCTCTGTTATTTTAACCAGCAAGGGAAAACCCCTATGGATCTTGTTCTTCAGTGGCAGAATGGCACCAAAGAGATATTCAATAGCCTGAAAGACAACTCCTATAAGAGTGTCCATCTAGGCAAGCTCTGAAGAAAGAAACCAGACTGCTATCTTTTTGCTGCTTTTAAATGCTTCAAGTGAATCTGGAGGAATATAGTTCTGAACATAGTATTTTTATTGAAAATATAATATTTACAGTACTGGATTATTTGAAGTACCTTCACTGAAAACTGCAAAACAAACATGCAAAGAAACTACTTTAAAAGGCAGGTTGAGTGTTAAAATTCCACTGGTTCTAAAATGACTTTATTTATTACTATTTATTATTTATTTATTTATTCAAAAGGTTACTTCTAATGATTCTCAATATTATCATAGATTTTTTGATAGAGCTTTACATCCTAATGCAATCTTTGCCAGCAACATAAATCTTTTTGTCTTAAATGGCAGTGTTTCCAACTACATTAGCAACTTCCCTCAAGCCTTCTAATAGCTCTAAATAGCAAATACTTGCAACTGTTGCCTCATCTCAGCCAAATTCTCACTATTAAAAGAATATGTTAAATGAGCGGTGATACATGGAATAGCAATGAAAGTGTACTGAGGTGCCAAATGGATTTGAATAAGTAGTTGAGTAATGGGGTTTACATGGGGTTTGGCAATTGTGGTTGACAAAGAGCTCAAGGACAGAGCTCCAACCATCACATAACTGTTTGGACCGTGGGATTCAGGTGCAATGTTATGAAGGTGAGAGGAGACAGTATCAGGAATGTGAATTTTTTTAAGATGGACTACTGTGAAGTCTGAAAATTGAAGAATGAAAAAGCAAATTATGTATATTTGTAAATTTGTACTGCTTTTTTCTGTACATTTTGTACTGATCTATTTCAGATTAAATAAATGGAGTGGTTCTTTTTACTTGCTGGAGTGGATTATGGAGTGGTAAGCATGCACAGGGTGATGTTGTCTCTCTCTAAAGAAAGTTCACATCTTGGCCTCTGTAAAATTCTTAGAAACTCAAAGTCTCAACTGCCTAGAGCAGCCAGCCCTCCAGTGACTTCCCTACCCCTGCTATGTCTTTCTTATAGTGTTAAATGGAAACACATATACAAAAGCAGAAAGACAGTACTTGGGTAGCTAGTAAAACAAAATTACAGTTTCATTACTGAGTTTGATTTAAAAATCTTTTTCTCAGCAAGGCAGTACTTACTACATGGAGCACATCAGACAGCTTCAGTTGTCCAAGCCCAGGAAGTCATTGAGTCCTGCTAGGAAAGGCAGACACCTCTCTCTTCGCTTTAGCAGAAGCAGAACACTCTTAACAGTGCTGCCAGCAGGGACACCAGTGCCCAGTTTCACTGGGATGTTACACACTGCATTCAGTTAAAATCCTAATGCCCCACGGTGTGGCCTCCCTGCAAAATGCACCACAGGCTCTCACACACCTTCACCAACCTGTGTCAGCTGGCTTCTAGCCAGCAGGCTTTGCAGTCTGGCCAAAACAATGTCCTGGGCAGCAATGAATAGTTGTTACTGGAGTGCCAAATTTGGAGACTAAGTGAATTTACAGAAACATCACAGAGGAGCAAGCAGAAGAAACATCTATGCTAGCCGCAGCCAGCTCTCCTAGATTGAGGCCAACAGCTTTAGACAGATTAGTCTTTTCTCACACAAGCACCATAACTCACAAGTGTCACCATGCCAGCCGTAGGCTTTATTTGTGGACACTCTTCTCCATAAAAATTATGGGACAGCTCTGCTTGCTGCCCTTCTCTGCAAGCCACTGCTTCACTGCTTGTTTCTGCACACTTACCCGGACACTGGGAGCATGCCTTGCAGAAAACAGAAATGACATTAGTGCTGGATAACTCAGTTTGTTTATCATCCTAACCCGAGAAGCAGCCCAATTGTTCAGGCACCAAAGTGGCCAGAACAATGCGCTTCAGGAAACCAGGGCAGAAGAAACTTTTCAATCAGTTCCTGAAGCACTGCATCAACTTAAAGGGCAAAGATGCAGACATTAAATTTTTAAAATCAAGTCAAACAAGTAGCAAGAAGGATCTCTTAGCATTCAAAAGCCTCCATATGCTTTCCATATGCGAGCTACCAAACAGCTTCTCTCTTGCTCAAGGTAGGTTATTCTCTGGCCAAGGCAACATAATGTGTCATTCAGAAAATTGCACCAGACAGACACATTTCTGCTTCTTCTCTAGTTACAGCATTACTTTAGAGCTAAATGCACAAATGACAAACTACTGTATAATATCCCAATACCTATAATAAAACAGACTCAAATCACAAAGTGAACAAAAAAAAATAATAACATAAAGGAAAAATATTTCATTATTTGTTGAATGAAGCAAAATCTGTTGTGAATTACAACAGCACTATACAGAACCATTAGCTTACTGAGAACTTCCTCCATTCTGCTCAGTCCAATTACTAAGAGCTCAGAGATGACCCACTGCAAGATTTCTGCAATAGTTTACATGCTATAACTTCAACTTCTCAACTTGTCAGATGCAAATAGAGAACTGGAATATTCACAGTAAAGCTGGCTCAAGAGTATCTTGAGTACAGTAGCTTACATAATTTTTATATTGGTCTAATCAAAAGCAAAACTTCAGTCAACATTTGGAAAAGCTCTGAAAATGCTCTGCCGATTATAAATCTGTTATGATTGCTTTTTTGGCAGCCAGATTAGATTTACTGAGGCATTAACAGGAAGGAAAACAGCAAAGCAGGAGGCAGCAAGATGAACGCTCTCATAGACAACACTGCCAGACCAGGACATAAAGAAGGAAATGATGCAGTAAAAATGATGTGACATGGAGACTGCTCAGGCCAAGGTGAGCCAGCTGTTACGCTGCGACTGCAACATACCATGCTGAGCACAAGTTCAGCATAACCTTGGGCTCTTCCTTCTCATCTATGGTAACCATCTCAGGTTACAGTTTGGTTTTAAGAGCTGCAGGACACGGATGGCTTTTGGGATGTGTGTCTAGCAGGTCATGTCAATCCTACTGTAACACAAATCCAAGATACCTCCTAGCAAGTGGCAGCTGCTGGGATCTTCTTTATAGCCATTGATCACAAAACAGAATGGGAAGCAGATTTTTTTTTTTTTACTGCACTTTCTCCACAGGTTACTGAAGGTAAATATCTACTGGCTTCTGGTTGAGGTTTAGTACAGAGATGTGTTCAAAATTGAGAAACCACAAGACCTACACTTTGAAAGCATGTGTTCTTAGAAACATTTTTAATAAAAAAGGAATGCACTTGTACAACTGAAAAATTCCATGTATTAGAAACGTTGTGTTGAGTTTGCACTAAGTCCAGAAGACCTAAGACAGGGTGGAGAGACGATCTCCTGACCTTGGCCAGAAGCCCAGCATGACCTTTCAGATGTGGTGAACCACAGCAGTCTCATTCCCACAGCTTTCCTCCCCTGAACACTACAAGAATAATTCTTCTCCAGTCTAAATAAAGCAGTAAGGGAGGAACTGAGCTGGATGGAGTCTGGGATAAGACTCAACACTGGATAAAGATGGGATGGAGGCTCCTCTTGACAACTGGTTCAGTCCTCAAGCTTGAGTCTTAGCTTTTTTGCAGGCTGGCAGTGTTGTTTCTTCCTCCTCAACCTTGCGAGGCTTCTTCACCGTGTACACTACCCCACAGGCACTCTTCCGAGTTTCTGGAATATACAAGCAGAAACTGTAGTACCTCAAATAAAATGACATTAGTGCATTTAATGCATACTAATGGCAGGTATCCATGCCCCGAAGCACAGTTCAACATGTTTACCAGCCTGCACACACAGCACGTAAGCAACCTGCATGGGCAGGAGCCGGGGATATGCTGCCTTGTCGACTGGGGAAACTAAAGGGAGAAGTCCGATGGTGGGTGTAGAATTACAGCAAACATAAGGGAAAACAGAGTTCTGCAGGGGTGGAGGGGCTGCAGACGCACAAAACCACAGGAGAGCAGGCTTAATCAGTTCAATAGTCACAGAAGGGCACACTCTAGAAGCATTGCAAAAAGCATTTCTGCATTTCTGAGCAAAACATACTGTTCTCAAAAAAAACCCAAACCAAAACAAAAACTAAAAACCAAACATATTCATATATCCCAAGATTCTTAAATAGGCTATGCTGGCACAGCTATATTGGCAGAGGCTTGCCTATACATACCAAGTAAGTGGCTTTATGGTATTCAAAAATATTTTATTTACAGAACCCCCAGCATTACTATAAAATACTACTGTGCAATGTTATCCAACTCTTCATGTTTGCTAAACAATCTACTGCGCCCAACCCAATTTCAAAAACACTGGTGGTAGGCTTCTCTGCAAAATTTGAGGTAGAAGAGATTCCCTTCAAATACCTTGTTAGCAAAGAGGCTCTACAAGAACCTTGCCAAAATAATATAACTACTTATTCTGGGCCAGTATTCTTTGGGGACAGGGAAATGACATCTGCTATTTAATTTCGCAGATAAGACAGATGATGGTCATAAGAAATTCCACATAAACTGGACAAAACTTCTGACACTCTGCCCTTACACAGATAAGTAGCAGGCTGGTGGAGGGCCCTGTTCATAGAAATGTCTTCTCCAAGAGATCAAAGCTACCTGCTGTGAATTACAGCAGGTTCAAGTTTCACCTCCGCTGAAACAAGAGATGCAACCCAAATCCTACCGTGAGTTTGAAACTTAGAGCAACTCAAGCTGTTGGGAAGGTAACTAGAAATCATACCTACCCAGCAAACCTTGATGGAGGCAGAAATTAAAAATTAGATGCGACTACTCAGTATAAAGTCAAACTGCTATCAGAATAAACAACAAAAATCAAGAAACACTAACAACCAGTAAAAAAGCATGTGAAAGGGGTTGTAAAAGATGGAGAAATGGGTGCTACGCAGAAAGCAAGGGTCTAAATTGATTCCTGGAACACAAACTATGGCAACTCTTTGCTGCACTGACACCAGCACACAGAACACAACTGGAAACCTTTTGATTTCCAGTGCAGGGGGTCACAAGCTAAATTTCCACTTGCTTTAATATTAAAATGGGCAAGTAGGAGAGACCTACTGTGAGCAGTCTCTGCTGAGAGCATAAGGAAGCAAGTTTTGTTTCAACAAAACACTTGAAGACATTTTTTTTCTAAGCAGCAAGCACTCATGGTATTTGATTTGGCATTGAGTTTGAAATGGTCCAAGAGCGAGTCAGAAAAAGACCACATAATGGAGAATCAGAAAGGGATGTGGCAAAGGTTCCTTCTGCACTCATACTGCAAGAGGAGAAATGCAAAACACACACATCTTGATTTTCTTGAAGTCAATTACGTAGTTTCTACTGCTGTAGAATGCATTGGACAAGAGGACAAGAGGTAAAACCTCAAGCTGAGTTACTCTATAAGGTCTTGGATCTTTTGGAAAATACGCATTGACATGAATTTAGTTTAACAAATGCAAGAGTTCCTCAGAAGAGTTTGCATATGCTCTTCCCTTACCTCCATGAAGGATGGTGGCTCTGCAGTTGGTAGACACGGCTGCCTTTGCCTCACTTTCTGACAGGCCGAACAGCAAACCTCTGTCACCTTTGCTCAGGATCAAAATGCACAGAAAGGAACAAAGAGAATAGGGAAGTCTGTCTGCATGGTAGGTTTGCTTACTCTACAAATAACTGGGAATTAGCAAGGCTGTAACTCAAAGTGACATTTTGCATAAGGTTACCCAGAGGCAGGGAACTGAGGCACCCAGTTCTCCTCGCTGCAGTTCCCCAGCAGCCCTCCTGGAAAGCTCCTGGCAACGTTGCTTATTTCCAGACAAGAAGCTCTACTTTCAAAAATAAAAGTCTGTCAACACAGGAACATTTGTATATGCATAATAAGTAAAAAAATGACCCCATGGGAAATTTCAGGTTTGAGGAAAGGGCACTGTCTGATACAAAAGCACTAAACTGAAAAGTTCCCAGCCACCTTGAGCAGGGATGATGTCAGATTAGGTATGTTAATTCAGATTGAGCCTGACTGCTCTTTTTAAGAGGGAAGGAAATGTTGCACATAAAATCCTTCCAGGCTGCACACCCTCCCACACGGTTCTCACAACTCAGAATGTGCTCCTCCCCTTCGAGGGACAGTCCAGAATCAGGCTTGTGGGGAAGGGAAGGGAGAGTACTAAAAGTGTATCTGAATTTCTAAAAAAGGGGAAAAAATACACTCGCATTGGTTTTTAGAATGCAACAACTTATTTAATAGCATATATGTAACTAAGGACTGGAAAATTCAGAACAGAAATAACCAGTACTCTAACAGGAACTTTTTCTTTCTTAATATAAACTTGATTGTTCTACCAAAGAAGTGGCACCTTGGAGACTGTAAGTAATAATTTCTGGTCTGGTTCACTGTGTCCGTAGACTTTTGGGTTTTATTCATTTCTCTACTTACACCCATGCAACATCAATGAATATCACAACAAAACATACCTGTAGCTGAACAGAGTCATTACTATTTACAGTGACTGCTTGTGCCACCCCATGACCAAGATCTGTTGCTCTTTCCACACCCACTCAGAGGCCTGATTCATGGAACTGGTCACCAACAAACTTCACCATGTAAAGTTCAAGGAGCGTAAATTATGGAAATATTTCAAAACCACTTTGAACTTTCACGTGTTGATGTTATCTGCTGTCTTTGACTTATTGAAAGGATACAGATTAGCAATGTCATAAGGACCCCGTAGTTCTAGAGGCTAAAACAAAACAAAGAAGGTTAGATATGTGCATGTCATCTCTCTCCTCTCTCAGGCTTGACAGAATGTGAACATGTAGGACAGAGCTATCAGGAAGGCAAGGTTAAATGCTACATAATAGCAAGCTGCTGAAGATGCACTAGGAAATCAAGCAAATACTATTCTTTTGAAAAACAAAGTCCCCATCTGGGAGAAAACTGTCATAGAAAATACCATGACAGAAAGAAGCCCCACCCAAAGAAAAAAAAAATATGTCAAACCGCACAATAAAATTCTTTAGTAAAACAGCTTGATTTAAAAAACCCACAAGATGGCAATCATATTTAAAACTACAATTTTGATATGTTTAATTAAATCTTCAAATTGTTCTGACTTCAACAAAAATCTGGGACTTACCCTTTCAGCTGCACTAGATATAACAATGTTCTGGAAAACAAAAAAGAACAAACATTCGTCTGTCACACAGCATCACGAAATGAGAGAGGGGAAAAAGAAAAAAAAAAAAAAAATCAGCAAGCAGCAAAGAGTTCATGAGCATTAGCTAATTTTGGGCTCAGAGCCCAATTAACCATCGGAGTATCTGATGCCGTCAGATGAAGCAAACTCTAGCAGAGTGTGGATATTAATTTGGGGACAGGAATAAACCCAGGTTATCTCCCTGTCCCCTACAGAGAGAAGGGCTGAGGGCCAAGCCCTCCTTTGCAATTACAAACCTTTCACAGGCAGAGGTGAATCCAATAAGTGCTGCACATCTTAGAGGGATAAACTAAGCAGAATAAATGTCAGTGATGGCATTAAGTGAGCACCTATCAGACTGTATCTCTCATAGTGGACCTCAAAGGGACCTTAAGGCTAAAGAAGAAACGCAGACTTGCACACACTGTGTTAAGAAGTGCCCCCTTTATTTACACTAGCTGAAAGAGACCCCACAAAAATGACAACTCTACCTGAGCTGTAACAGAAATGGACTTAGGAGCCCAGGATCCCCCAGAAAGCAGCTTATAGATAGCGCCTTTAGACAGTTTGGTGCTCCCAAATTTTGAGCCTACTCTCTGTGTTGCAGCACAACTCAATCCTAATCTCAGCATTCACATTGGCCCTAAACTCGCACTGGTTGAGGAAACCTGTCTGCAGTCAGGCAGTGGCTGCCAAGCCATGCCATATGCTCACTTCCCTCAGCACTGGCATCCTCATGAAAATCACCAGGCAGACAGAAATCCTTTTCCCTTCTCTCCCAAAGGGTTTCTACAGAACAGGTATGTGACTGCTTGGGGGCTGGCAGATACCACAGCTCAGCTGCCAGTGCTCTTTTGATGTTAAACCTCCAAGGATGCTCACTGAGGGGAAGACTGTTTTGCACCAGAAAAAAAAAAAAAAAAAAAAACCTTGCACCTTTTATGAAACTGAATAAAAGGCTTTGGGAATTCCTGCTTGAGTGGGTGGGATTGAGAATTGTACTGAGGCAGCAAAAGACTCTCCCTCTCTGACATCAATACCACCAACACATCACACCATCTCCAGTTACAAGGTGGGGCTTTTGATTCCTTTCTTGCACTGCTTTGCTTGTACTGCCACATCCCCAACACCAAGAGCAGGGCAGACATGGAAGAGAATGCTCTGTGTGCATCTGGAACTCAACCCGTAAAAGAGCTATTTGCAGGGAAATGACTGCATGTTCACACTGTGCCCAAGGTTTCCTCATGTGCTGAAGAGGAAAGGATGTGACATACAATTCTGCCTTAGCATAAGGAAAGTCAGAAATTGAAGCAACACATACATGAAAGTGACTTAATAGCACACATCATGATGGAGCCCAGGACATTTCTTTCTATGTAGTCCACCTTTACAATGACTGCACTATGGATACCAAGGGTGCTGTTGAGCTTCACTGGTGCTGACCGCAAGAGTTTGCTGGGAAAATTCAAGTCTCCTGCTCTGACCTATAACAACCAGCGCCTGTCTCCCAGGCTCCGAGCAGCTCCCAGAGCAGCTGCATGAACCATCTTGAACCAGCACGGGATCGTGGTTCATGCTGCAATTGGAGGTGCCCTCTGCCTGGTTCAAAGGCAGCTGGCTTCCAATTAGGGTATGGGTAGGACACAAGAAGGAAACAAGAGCAGACAAGAAAAGCACTGCTAGTGGGTAAAGGAGAGGCAGTCCAAGGCAAACCCAAGGGAAGGGCTAAAGGGAAGAACTCAAAGGCAAAGCATTATCTCCCCAGGTAAAGGAGACAGCAGCTGTTCAGTGCACTGCTACAGGCACAGTACCCACACTCAGTTACCAAAACACGGGAGGTAAGGGACTGCGGCTACACACACCTTCTGCCTGGCAAGGCAGGCAGGTCCTTCCCTCACTCCCTACACATTTTAACATGTTTTAAGGACTCTGCTCAACACCCACTCTGAGCACACCAGTAAATTTCTACAAGTTTCTCTGCCCTACTATAACAAGAAAGGAACAAAAGTATCCAAAAGCTGCTATAAGTTCAGCAACTATAGGTTACAGAAGGCAACAGCTGTGTGCCAGGTGCCAATGTAAGCAGCCTATGGACCAGCCATCCCATGTCTCTTAAAAAAAGGCCTTTACATAATTGATGGATTCAAACTTCCAGTTAGAAACAACCGATATCTGCTGGTCCACCAGGTACTGAGCCTGGAGACAAAAAATAAAGACAAGCTAGCAGTCCTCTCCTAGCTCGTCCAGCGTTTAACAATGACTTGTCATCCCCAGCTCCAACTGATTAACTTTCCAGGCGCAGATGATACACTGGACTGACAGATGCAGAAAGAAAGGGCACTGTGCACAGGCCGAGTGCTGGAACATCTCACTTGTTCTATTTGTGACACCAATTCAACTAGTGCTCTCCAAATCAACAACTGTGGAGGAAAAAGGAGCACTGGCAAAAGGAAACCCAAAGGAAAGGGTTTTTGTGTGTGTGTACCTCAACTCAAAATCAGTATTTTGTGCAATTAACTCCCAGAGCTGGGCATCTCAGAAAAGGCCATGCAAATACTCACTTTCTTCTGTAGCACCAAGGGAATGAATCTGTTTGACCTGCTCTGCTATCCTATAAAATAGGCTGCCATGCCTGAGGGGAACTGAGGTAATGACGGATCTGCTTTTAATTGGCCTTCCAAGCTGTATATCCCACTTCAGACTAGATCTGAGGGGTAACGCCAATTTCAGCTTCTCTGGACTAGCTAAGTCCAGAAAAGGCTGTTTCCAATAAAGGTGGTAGGAGCTACAATCTCTTTTGACTTGGATATGTATTACGATATGCTTTTGTGGAAAAAAAAAAAAGGCAAAAAAAAAAAAGCAAAGCCCTGGCTGATAACCAGCTAGCTCTTGGGTCTGTTTCGTACACTGGGAATTTACTGTTTAATAAAACAAGATTTCTACTTTTTTCTTTTCATTTTCTACCCTCCATACTCGAGGTACACTACTGAAATAGAGCTTTTGATCAATCAGAAATATGAAATAGGAGATTTTAAGAGATGCATGGATTTCAGTTCTAGCGCAAACCCTAGATCTCTGGCACTTTTTTTTTTTTTTTTTCCACCTTTTGTTTTGGGTATTGCATACCATAATAACAGATAGGTTGTTCCAAAAAGAGAATCTAACAGTTTGACAACTTAGGAAGAAAGCATGCAGTGGTGTATGACTGGAAGTATCTGGAGCTAGAATAATTGTGTCCTTGTATAAGCAGGCAAAGATTCAGTCACAGCTTCAGAAACCCCAGCATCAAACTCATTTAAAATGGCTCAGTCTGTACAACTCCAGAAGATTTTGAACTGAATTAATTAGCTTGCTTTCACTTTGAGAACTTACCTTCCCTTTGCAGATCTGCATCAGGCTGATCGCATTTGAAATTGTGTATCTTCTCATTGTGGAGTCTTTGATGGCGGGCGTGTAAAGAAGTTCAAAGTAAATGCCTCGATCTATTGCCTTCACATGAAAGAAAGTGATCAAAAATCAAAAGGACAGAAGCATAACAATCTAACAACTGCTGTCTATTATTGATGTAGCTTATTCTCAGTTTAATTGTGCTATATATGAAAAAATTGAGGTGGAATTGTTCCAGCAAGAACATAGCACAGCATGAAAGGGGTAGGAGAGAAGGTTTCACTGTACCCCAGATATGTGTACTTGAATCTTGGTATGACAGATAAATTAGGTTTAACAAAGAAATACCAACCACTTATTAGCTGTAATTCGCTTTCTGCTATCACAGTTGAGATGACAGGTAGTTGCTGGTCAGAAAGAAGCCTTGAAATTTTGAGGACCCTCCTCCTCTAGCCCCACAGCCTGCTCTAAGCAGGACCAGCACTTCCCACAGTACCCACATCTGGCAGATGAGGAATTTGTCCTCGCAAAACAGCAGCAACGAGGACCCTTCTCTCCTGTCTCACAGCATACTCCAGTATTTGTGAGAATGTTAAATAACAGTAAATCACAGGAGGGATTCCAAATAGTAATATTGATTATATCTTCAGCTGCTTTAAAATCCTTTGCTATCAGTCAAAGTACCTCACAAAAAGCTTAGTATTCTTGGTTTTGCAAACACACAAAGAAATGTTAAGCAACTTGCTACAGGACACAGTGAGTTAGCAATAAAGACACAATTCAAAACTAGGAGTTTTGTTCCATGGCCTAGACTATGTTTGCCTGAAATGTTACTCTATCCTTTACGCTCATATTATTAAAAAATGCTGCAATGTCAATACTGTAAGAGTCCAGTAACTGAATACAGATGGAATGAATCCAGCTCCCATCCATGCATGACCTCTGCATGCAAGCACAACAGAAGCTATGTACACATCACATGTTTTACTTAGAGCTGGTCCGACATCTGCAAACAAGAAGAGAAGCCTGAATTTATCAAAACCAAAACAGGTGATGGCAATACACCAATTTCCAGTCAAGCAGATTTTTAATTTCATCCCCACCACTTCAGCTGCCTGCCAATCTGCCTGGCATCACAACCACTAAAACTGACTTCCTAGGATGCACAAAACCAGTCTGACAGACAGCCTGCCTTGAAGCTGGGAGCATGGAAGCTGAGAAGTAGCTTGTAAAGAAAACGTCTCTAAAAACAGGGCTTCAAGAGCCACCCAGATCCTCCCCTGGGTCAGCTGCTGGATTTTTAGGCAGCTGGGGTACTTTCAAACAACATTTCATACCAAATTGTTATTCCAACTGGAATGCTGAAATTCCCAATTTGTAGTAAATTTCAAAGTATTACCTTCCATGTGTTTCAGCATTAATTCTGGTCAATTTTAATTTTTCATTCTAGGTCAAACTTTCTGTAGAAGAGGAAGTAGGATTTCTAGCCAATTCCAAATTCAAATTTTTAAGAACTAAGAACTACATCAGCCAAGAATGCCCATGCGGAATGAACCTTGACATATACACATAGGAAAAAAACAGTTCATCTATGAGCATGTTCAGATTAAGCTTTCTGGCAAACCACCAACAGTAGGCAGAACTGTGTTAACAAAATATTTGATCCATGCTGATAGTTATCTTGTACCCCACAGCAGATATTTAGCAATTGCACATTTGGATCATTTGCCAAGACATTCCTTTGTCTAAGTATGGATTCAGTACAGTTGTCCTCCAAATAACTGGCACAACACCCTTCTCACAGATTAGCACTGTCATTCACGTTCTCCTGTCTTTTAAATCACAGGGCTGTTTATCTATTCTGACACAGCTGTACCACTTCTGGTTTGGGAAACAGCTTAGTCAGCAGTAACACCACATCTCGCTGCTTAGCATAGTAGTGGCCTTAAGGCTCTGTTTCCATTCCTTGGGAACACCACTTCTGCTTTCTTAAGTGGGGGATATGAAGAAGAAAAAGAAAGAACATCACTGTGTATTAAATGCTGCAGTGGAGGCCTTAAAGTGAAGGACATCTGAAACAACACTACACATTATGCAAGAAAATAAAAGAACCACTTGGATGGGAATGGTGGGAGTAAAATGGTAGGGAATTCAACTCAGACTGACATTAAATACAGAATTTAACAGCAAGAAAACAATTTAGATGTAAATTTACCATATTCACAGGGGGCCTTCGGAAGTAGAATGGCAGCTTTTCTGTTACATTTATGCACACCAGATCAACATCTAGAGTTGTGCAAGCAATCTACAGCAAAAAAACAGGAACAGATTATAATAACAGATATACCAAAAAATGCATATTCAACTTCAGGTGCAGTGACATTCTCCTTCATTTCTTAATACAATAAATGTCCCACCAGGGTGAGTTCAGGCTTAAAATGAAGAGGCACTATACCTTGCAGCATGCCAATAAAACAGCAGGGCTACAGGTGCACAGCTGGAACATTTCAGGCTTAAAACCCAAGCCTTCTCTCACTTACAGATCTACTTTTTCAGTAAAATACTGACCAACCCAAAGAAAATATTTATTGCTTTGCTCTTATCTGACATAAGATGTGCAGAAGCAATGCTGGCTTTTGGCAAAATAACTCAGCAGCTAATGAAGGACAACTCCTGTTACAAAAGGACCATCCAAGAAACTGCCCCTTACCCATCACTCTAATTCCAGTGTAGCAACCATCTGATTTACAGATTAAGTATTTTTACCAAAAGCAACCAAGAAAAGACTAAAACAGAAACTGAACGTTAGACAGTGACTGGTGGTGCCGCATGCCCAGTACTGGAGGCTGATCCACAGGGCCTCATCTTCCTGGCTGGGTGGGGAACGTGCAGCCCTTCCTGAAAGCCACACCTCTGGAGAAGTCTCAGGATGGCACTGGAGGTCACAGTTTAAAAGCTTAGCTTCGGACTCACATCACAATTTACAGCCTCTATTAACAGACGGAAGGAACAAACAAAGGGTGGAGAGTCTCCATGCTGACGTACAGATAAAATTAAGCACACACAAAAAGGAGCTCTTGCTTTACATATCATCTCATGCACAGAAGATGTGTAGAAATTATACATGTCTAGCCCGTAAAGATGATTACACAGAGACAGATTAATGTCTGTAAGCAGCGTCGTAACAAAGATGATAAAATGGGCTGAAGATGTTGAAAAGGAATTTTCTACATGTAGGGGAACTCTGTGCTTTCAGAAACCTGCCAGCAACTGCTCCAAACACACCTGGGCCAGGTGCCAGCCATTCATCCCTCCTGCACCGGCACTGAAGTGGTTGGGGTTGCGGGGAGTCCCACAGGGCAGCTGTGCTCTGCTGCAGTGCAGTGCAGGCTGTCGCTTTGCAAACTAGCCTTCTAGTTTGTTCACACGAAATTTGTGTGGAGAAGAGAGCAGAGGCCCAGGTTTAGGAATGTTTCTTAGCTGTGGATAGCACTCCCTCCTAGACAAGAGAGCCACAGCACACATGCAGGCAATTCAAAGATCCAGCAAACCACAAGGATTTTGATGTTAAAATGTTTCTGCCAGGCCATCCAGACTAAACTTTATCTTCATGCCCCACTTTTACCCACTCTACTAAGTCAGACACAGTTGGAATCTATTGCATCAAATTAGACTCGCATGTGTAAGTTTAGCCCTACTACAGCCAGTTTTAATCCTTTTCTTATGAGGTGTACAAACAACCATCTAGACAGAGGTGATTTATGGGAACATGCACAGTACAAGTAGCTCTGAATCAGGTCCTAGAAAAGCTGCCACTGAGGCCGTAAGAAATTCAGGAAGAGAAAAAGCTGAAAATGAAGAAAAGCAAGAATACACATCAGAAACATGCAAGTTGCCCTGTGTGATGAGAAAACAAGCCTTCCTAATCAGCTCCATAAACACTGGAAAACTCTTTTCCACTTTGCAAATTAGAGTACAGTGGGAAAGGGAGTGACGCAAATGCCAGGATATCTACAGGATTCCAGTGACAAGAACATTTCAGAAAAACACCACCAAGGAAAAACAAAATTAACGAGTCATACTTCCCCGAAAGGAGGGACTCCTGCAATGCATGGAAAGTTGGAGAGCAGATTTCTCCAAACACTCCAATGTTCACCCTGGCTTTGGCTTCTGGACAAGTCACACACGCAGGCAAGTTAAAGCTACACCCTGCCTGCTGAAAGGATCTGGAGTGCAAAGACTTCATACAGACGACGATACGCAGCAGCTACCGAGCCCAGTGTCTGCCCTGCCACACTGCAGGCAGGAGCCCCATCTGCTGGGGAACTCCAGACAGGAATAAACACATTCACCACTGCTTGGATGGCCTGAGGAAACCTTTGACAAACGTTTTAGGAATAAACAATGAAATTTGGCTTTGCACTACATTCCCAGACTTTTAAAAGTAAGTATTTTTAGATACTGGTGATCTGCTAATTGCTTACAAACAGCAAGCAGAACTAACTAATATGATTATAACAGCTAGAAATCTTAAAAAGCAAAGACTTTTAGAAGCAACAGGGACACACCTTACCAACGGCATGGAGTGGGCACTCCTGTTGCAGCCCAAAATGGTCCTCTTGGGAGATTTAAAAAAGGAGCATGTTCTACAATTATCTTGGCAAACAAAGATTCCTCATATGCCTCAGGATATACATTATTTGAAAAATTTGAGTACATCTTTCAGTACATATCACTGCCACACTCAGTCACAGAAAAACTTCCTTGGCTCATGACAAGAGGGCACAGACTGATTTTGGGCCATGCTAAAATTAGAGCGTATCTCCAATGGTCACATATTTCTTTCACAAACACATGAAAAATCCTGTTCTGTTTAGAATAATACAAGTGCCAAATTGTTGGTGAGAAAGATGATGCTGTGGAAGTAATGTTATTAACAGCCAGTTTTAAAACACAAAGTTAATCTGTGGTGCAAGACCCACCCTAGGCTTTATGTTTAACAGTGACACATCTGTGAGTTGTAAGAGTCAGAGGTATATGCTGAGATTCCATGCATAGCATCACCTGTGCTAGACGCTCCCTGCTGATACCTCTACAAAACTGACACAGCTCTCCACAGAGTTAGAAAACCTAGAAGCTTTAAACAAAAGACAAACATCCAAATCTGCCCTGAATGTGAACAGGTAAGGATGAAGTCTTTCACCTCATACAGTTTGCAAGAGACATGCTTGTGTTCTCTCACCAGGTCAAATTGCTGCCAGCATGGAAGCACCACAGATGGTCTTGTAGACAGTCCTGCTTCCTTCCTAACACATTGTCCATCACCTGCGAGCATCAGCTTCAGCAGTCACTGCCTGCGCTGGCCTGCCCAGAGCACAGCCATCCTCTTTGTGCCGGCTGAACGCTGAATCAGAGCGGGAAAGTGGACCTGCCTACAAAATAACTTGGCAAAAACTGGCTACTTTTCAGCCAAAACCATGTTCCCCAAACCAAAGTGCCACGCAGGTAAGCAAGCAGCTGCACCAGCAGAGTGGACAGGGACCTGCAAAAATGAGCGGCTATTTACGACAGCTTAAACTCTGTCGCAACCAAACATCCAGCCACAGAACTCAAGATACAGCTAAAAATAAAATACAGCTAACCCTTAAATGATTAACAGAGCCCTTTCCACCAAAAACAGCACTGCATACTCTTGCTGATTACCTGGCTTCAGGTGTTTGTTTTAACACATGATAAATTGACTGATCTCACCTGAGAAGTGAGATGTCAGAGACCAAAAGAAAGAGGTGGAGAGTGACCATCAAAAGTATTGTGCAACTATTTGCCTCTCTCATGCCCCTAAGAGTCCTAAAATATCCTAAAGGTAAAAAAAAAGCAATCAGAAATGTTTCATTAAGCTGTAACTGTTACAATTAATGCTTGAATCGTTCTGCTGAAAGATTCTTTAAGGTTCACCTTCTTCTACAGCTTCTTGCTTTGTACTTTACTTGGACAAGTTTTCAAAAAGGAGGGGTAATAATTTAGAAAAATAAAACAGAAGGATATCATTTTAATGTGTCAAAACAGGTACTCAGCAGTACTAGAAAGTAGCTTTAGCTTCAAAAACAAACAAAAGGCAAACAAAACCAGACTCACTTTTATACTGACAGGTGCTCTTTGAAAGCAAATTCCGGCACTCCTCCAAAGAGATTCAAGTTTGCTTTTGGTGTCCCTGTGCCTTCTTCATGCTGCTTTAAACTGCACGCCTGCCTGCTGCCTGCCAAAGCTAACAGAGACAGGATGCCTCTACCTACTCTTCTGAGTCAGAGCTAACGTTATTATTTATGAGCTTGCAACAGGTCAATGTCACAATTTTGGGTTTTGTAAGATAAAACACTGACAAAAAAAATTACTTGCTTCCAGATGCTGAACTTTTTCAGGCCACCCACATCAGCTATTTGAGAACAATTTAATTAAAATATGAGAGATGAAGACAACTAACACCTATCACCCAGCAAACTGAGATCATTCTGCCTTGGATGGTGTTTTAAAACTATGAATTTTTCTTGTAGGAAGAGCCTATTCAAGATATAGCATCTATAGATAAAAGTTGGAAGACAAAGTGATGCTTGGTGCTGTTAGTAACAGCTGAAGAACTATTGCACATCACTGTGTTTAGGTATCACCTCTAAAAATTACAGTAAATATCTTCTTCAGTCAAACACGCTTGCAAAACCTTGTTTTTCTAAAATCATACAAGTGACAGTATAGAGATTTTTGTTCAAAATACTTGCTTTTGTATCAACAAAAGCCAATGCAAGAAACAAGTGTTGGGCTAAGGTGGCAAATTAATCCTAACTAAGGTTTTGAAAATTATTCACACCCCCTATTTTCTCTCACTAGCACGCTTAGAGTGCTACCACTGCTACAGACACCAGCATTTTTTCAGTAACACTGATACAGCAACACCTTCAAAGACTCACAAATTTTGTGGAGGCAGTTTTCAGTTGCAAGTTTGCTCTTAACAGCCAGAATAAAATCTGAGAGAGGAAATGACTGTCTGCCCTTCAAGTATTTCCCCTGGGTTGCTCTACTTTTGTACAGCCTCAACGGTCCTCTCAGCAGGCAAAGTAACAAACATATCATGAAGTCACAGAAGTGAATATAGTCTCACTCAGCTTGAGCATCTAAAACACTCAAAACAAAACAAACCCACAAATCTCAGCCTGGCAATGGAGCAAGGGTTGTTACATTTAATCAGGCATGTTTACTTTTGGTAAATTTATTTTATCTTCTCATAAGATGCTATGACAAGTGGAACTAGCTCTTGTTCCTCTTTTGATTTAAAACAAAGAAATAAAAAGAAAAATAAAGAGATGAGCTACTCATTCAGGTGAACCTCCAAGAGAAGACTCAAGACTAAAATGAAGTAGGTAACTTTCAGAAACACATTAGTTCTGCTTTAAAATCCTCCCACTTCCCCTGTCATTTCAGAGACCAGGAACAACTGGTGCTAGCAGAAGACTGCACATGTGTTTTGGGGAAGCTGTCAGAGTTCGAGAAGTTAAAGTTCAAGACAGGAAGTTTTCCACAGGCTGATAGTATATACATATTAGAAAAAAAGAAGGATGTTTTCTCTCCTCACTAGAGAGGAGTAGTCAGTAGAGTATCAGAAATGCACAGGAAACCACTGCACAGCGGCAAACGAGTCTGCTCATCAGGTAGATGTTTTAGACTTTAACCAGTCACCCCAAGGCCATGCAGCATCCTGCAAACCCTCCCAACCTTCCCAGTCCATCAATTGACCAGGCAGCCTATGTTGCTTAATTAGCCCCATGATGTGCAGGCCTGTATAAAATGAGAAATAAAATCTAAACAAAGCATGTAGCCAAACTAGCCCAAGGCACTACAAGTTATTGAACAGTCATTACTGATTAGATGATCATACTTACATGGAACAGTTTCTCAGTCTTTGGAAATACTGCTATGATGTCATATAGCCTTATATTTGCAGATGTTGATCTCTACAGAAGGAGGAAACAATTACTACCTTAAATTTGGACAAATGCCAAACATATGCACAACAGTTACAACCAAAATAATTAGAAGAAAAGCCCTTTTTCACTTTCAAGTATTAAAACAAAGCCAATAATCATCCAATTAAATAGTATGTCTCTGCAGTGAGCCATACTGTGAAGTCATTCATTCTCATTTTGAGGTTTCTCTCACCCACCTAGTAAGGCACTTACACCTTTTGCTTTCGATTATGTAGCACTAAAACAGGCACAGGGTTTGCTCATAGTCTTCTAGTTTATGTGCAGAAGTCCAGAAATCAAAGAAAAGAACCAGGGGACAGAACTGTTGTCCCATACTGACAAATGATAAGCAGAAACCATAATGAGTCTTGTAAGTCTGCAACTCTCCATGATCACTTGATTTGCTAAAGATGCGGTTTGAGAAATCATTGCTGAATGTTCTATAAAATCTAGGAAGTTCTCCTCATAAAATTTCCAAAGTTTGATTCACTGAGAAAAGGAAATAAAAACTGGCAAATTAAAATACTGAATATACTTACCAAGAGATTACAGTGAGAAGGATCAGAAACAACAAGTGTTAACCGGGTTAAGACTTTAATTCTTTTAGATGTCCCCTACAAAAAAAAAGAAATAATACAAAAGACTTGAAACACTCCAAAGCAATAACACGTGGCAACTTTCATCCCGTTCACTATAAAAAAGAAAATGGTGTCTTGCTCATATTCTTGCCTATACTGATTTTCTGAAGTCTGTAGCTGTACTTCCCTATTTTATACGGATGGATGGATGGATGGATGGAAGGTCATGCAGAAAAACTGAGTATGTTATATGCAAAACTTGCTTCATCAAAACCACAAAGTTATTTCCAAAACTCAAATTTCAAGAATCATAGTGTAATTATTCAAATACAAGAAGATTCAAAATTCACATTAAACCATTTATTTAATCATTTCTAAAACAACGAAGAGAGCCTACTCTCATATGAGTGTATCATTCTTCCAATGCTGGAAGTTTTAACAATCAAGCAATAGAAAAATTTCTCTTTTTTCATTAAAATGTAATATACAAAATCACATACACAAACACACCACAGTAAAAACCATAACTCAGAATAAAAATACATAGATGGAATGTAACTAGACATACTTGTACAATAGGCAAAGATGGAAACAATTCTGAAGGACACACTGGCTTGACAATTTCCTTAAAAGAGAACAAAACAAAGTTATTCAAAATGTCATGGGTCAAGTTTACAAGGTAAACAAAAGCTGTATTCCAATCCTAAAAAGAAATTTGCCCTGCCAACAAAACCATTTCCTAGGGACAACACATGGACCATATTAAAAGTTAACTCCAGCGCAGTTACACTAAATTCTAAAAGGGGAGTTCTGTTACAAATTCAGACATTTGTACTTGCATCTAAATGTGCATTCTGCAGATAAAGCTGTTTGGGAACATGTAATAAGGCATGTAAGTTTACAGAGGAAAACACACTAAAAATAAACGACCCAAACAAAAATTACCTGTTTCTTTTCCTTAAAATCAATGACATGATTAAGAGCAACTGTAGAATATCCCACTGAAAAAGAAAACACACTGTAAGAATATTTTGTCCAGTAAAAGAAGGGAAATAAATCCAAACAGAAACTTGATAAACACTCATCAATGTCTCAAAATTAATAGTCACATGCACACTTACCTTTCGCATTATTTTTTCTGAAGATTAATTCAGCAAAAAAGGGCTTTAACATAAAAAAACCCACTGTTTGGCTTTTAAAACGCATCACCCCGACAACACTTAGTCAGTAGCAGTGCTTTATGAACATGAATAATGGGGTTGGGCTCCCCAAAGATTCTGCCTCAGTTCAGTCTTGTTGATGACTTTCTGCTGGGAAAATGGTTAAGGACATTCAGGAAAAATGTCAAAACTGCAGAAAATGCAGAGCTGGGAGAGACAACAGCTACAGGAGAAGGCAAGGCAAGGCAAGGCGAGCATTCAAAATGATACTGACAAAATCAACGGAAAGGTCTCACTCAGCAGAGATCAGAGGAAGAAATACACAAGACAAATCGCCCCCCAAGCACTGGACAGGCAGCACCTGGCAGCACGGCAGTTCTGCAGAAATAAAGAATTAGGAAATAAGAAACGGCAGGGGTGAAAATGTGTCAGAACTGGGAGAAAAACAAACAAACAACCAAAACAAAACAAACAAAAAACCCCAAACAAACACAAAACCAACCAAACAAAAAACCCTACCGGAACTGCTACACCGGGATAAACGGGCAGAGTCAGACCGTGCAAGGCACAACCCCAGCTCTCCTCGCTGCTCAGCAAGTTGAAGGGGCATAGTGCAGAGGAGCGAGGGGAAAGTCGACCCCCCGGCAGGCACATGGCGAGGTTCAGCCTACAAGGGGGGAAAGCTCAGCCCAGCGACTCACGCTGTGCTCGCACCAGCCTGGCGGAGCTGCCGCCGGGTACCCGCCGCGCTCCTGCCCGGGCCCTGCGCTCCCCAGCCCCGGCCCTGCCGCCCACCCAAGCCCCGGGCCGGCCCCGCCGCCCTGCCCGCTCCCGCCATGCCCGGGGCAGCGACTCACGGTGCGCTGCGGCCTCCAGTAGGCTCTGCAGATTCTTCTTGTCCAGTCCCTGCGGAAGGTTCAGGTCGGCGAAGCCGGCCATGCTGTGCGCGGCGGGCGGGCCGCGGGCGGGCACGGCACAACGCGACAGCCGGCACCGCCCCCCCCGCCGCGGCAGCCTGGGACTTGTAGTCTCTTGTAGTCCCGTCGGGTGCGGGAGTGCCGCATCCCTCAGGATCGGGGTCAGCCTGGCCGTATTCGCCAGTGGCAGCTACAAAACCGTAGCAGCAAGCGAAGAGGGTGTTTCACATCATCCCGGGTGCTCTCCGATCGCAGGCGCTCCACCGAAGGGCTGCGTGACCCGGGGAAAGCCGATGTGGTCAATTTCTCGGGCGGAGCTCTGTAAAAGATCATACCTGTCTCTGAAGGAGATTAAACCTGGTTCTTTGCCACTCTGCACTGCTGGAGCAAAGCAGCCAAAGCACGCCGCTCTCCGGAGAGCCCGGTCTTGTATCGTACCCAGCAGGTGGAGCAGTAACCTTGCTCCACTGAAGTAGCACCGGTTAAATTAGTTGTGCTCCACCTGAGNAAAAAAAAAAAAAAAAAAAAAAAAAAAAAAAAAAAAAATCCTTTCTGGTTATTGAAATGGCTTCTCTTTCCTACATTAGCAAAAAAGAAAAAAAAAAAAAAAGAAGGTGAAAGAGAGCACCAAGCTGCCATATCCCCTAACATGCAAAAGGACCGAGGAATTGTAACTGACAAGTAGTCAAATACAAATCCACAACGTGGCACTGTTGCAAACACCACAAATATTGTTCTACCATTGATACATAGCACATGATAGGCAAAATACAGGTGGCAATTACCATTAGGTTTTTTTGTTGTTTGGGTACTTGCGACAGCTGCTGAAAGCAGCAGGTCTGCGATTGCTGTCCAAGTTCAGGTGGCACTCCAGGGCGTCGGTGGTGCTGGGAATCCTCAGCTTCCTCTTTCTTCAAACTAGGCTAAATGTTAATGAAGGGAAGTCTGTGGGGTATCTGGGTCTCTGAATTGTTAACAAGGCAAAGATGCTTCTAAACAAGGCCAAGGCAGGGATGCTGCCAAGTCTTTGTACATCCCTGCCTGTGGAGTCTGTCCTTGGTGCAGTTTGTGTCAGCTGTGCCTGGGGACTTGTGGCTTGTTTCTACCAAACAGATCACACGGTTTGCAATTGATGACTGAGAAAAAACAGCGCCTGTTTCTCAAGTTTCTGGCCTTGCTGTCTGACGAATTACAAAGACATGGGATGGTGGTAGCAAAGAAGCTACCTGTGGGCTGCCGAGTCTGGACTAGGAGCTCAGGGCAGCTTTGAGGGTTGGTAGACAGCAGCCTGCCACATCTCTGTGAGAAGGAAAAGACACGTCACTCTGAAAAGGAAAAAACAAACAAACAAACAAAACCACAAACAAAAACACCAAACAGCTGGTAAACCATCTTTATTCTTGCCACATCTATGGCAGCATTTTGTTCTTGACAATATGAAGTCAAGATATTTCAGTAAAGGAAGTCTGTTTTGGCCTATCTGTGTCTGTAAGGTGCTTCCCTTTTATATGAGATCAGCCAGTATTGCCTCTCTGCCAGTCATTTGATCAAGCAGTGTAGCCTGAATGATATTGTTAAGGCTTTTCTTTGATGTGTGTGAAAATGCAAGAGCTCGAGGTATTCCCAGTTTTCTTTGACTGAATGTATGATGGAACTTGATTTAATTTGTCTTAATGAATGTAAAGAAGCAACCCATAAACATTTATGAATTATTTTTAAATGACCCTACTGCAGCAGTGTTCAGAGATATCAAGCAGGATTAAGCAGCTTTTGTGTCTGGCAATATACAAGCAGAACAAACCTTTCCTTGAGGCATTTACAATGGACAACGCTTAAACAGATCTTCACACAGATCTGCAGAACCCTATTTGCTGTAATGGTATAAGAATCTGAGCATGAAGCACTTTCAGCATCAGGTATTCAGAATCATATATTCAGACCTATGTACAACCTTGTTACCAACATCTGTTACTCAGATCTTACTACTTTTGTTTAGGTCAGCCCCAGTGATCTACTTAAAACATCTTTGTGGTCCTCACTGTTAAGCCACAAGCTTCTAATTTGCTTCATTAGATCGGTGTCCTGAAGTCCTTGTAGTGGAACCAGATCTCCTCCCTCCAGGTGTTTTCTTTCTTGATACATCTAGATCTCAGGGCAGTCCTTTCAGTAAATTTTCATGCAGAAACCCTAAAAATTCTTCTAATATGTGTTCAATGGGCAGCCCAGGGTAGTAACTGGTTTTTTACTTTAGTTCTGCATTTAGCACTTTTAGGGAGCTAAGATATTATTTGGTACTATCTATCTCAGCAGCTTGGTAACATGAATCTCAAGGTCACTTTTAACCATAACATAACCTCCTTCGTAAAAGTGCAGACTGAATTTTCAGGGATGAGAGCTCTGTTTTTCTGAGCAATACAGAGTTTTTAGCATTAATTTCACCTTAATTGTTTGTTTTCTCTTCAGATGTCAGCTTGCTGTTGTTAGTATTCACTGGCTCCAAAACAGGAAGACATCATTTCACATTTAAGTTGCACAGATGCAAGGATTTATTTTGACAATGATAAAAAATGCCAAAGATGAGAACTGTTACCTCTCTTTTCCTGCCATGGGGTGGTGATGATTTATTTTCACAAAGACATGAAAAGGCAAAAAAGAATACTGCAGCTGCAACATCTTTGCTAGAAGTTAGACAAGAGTGTTATTTGCTAAACAGCACATGCTGGGAATAAAAAATTGAGGTTTCAGTGATATTTGTCCATGGAGTTCTAACCAGCTCTGACAAAACATTCTAAACTTTTTAGCAACATATTTCTCCAAGGTAGAAGAAACATATACCTGTACTTTATTTATTATTCCCAACAGCAGGTCCTCACTAGGCTTATATTGGTTTCCAAGAACAGAAGATGAAAGCAAAAGCAAAGGAAAAAAATTACAACAGACAGTTGTAACTGGAAACAACAGTTTATGAAGATAGACTGGCTCAGGCAGAGGAGGACGAAAAAGGGGATGATAAAAACAGAAAAAGAGCAACAAACATTTTTTCTCTGTTTATTTATTACGTTGCATACTGATGTTGTGTAACCGTCGTGCCATGTATCCAGAATTGAATTGTTTAAGAAGGGAACTGTAGCAGCACCCTTAAGCTTTTAGGCTAAGATGAACATGGCTGCTTCTTTTCTAGAGGTGGCTGTGTGGGAACGAGTCACCATGCCGGGCTGTCAGCACTTTTTCCTCCGCTGGTGAAGTTCTTGTGCTGCACTTCTTGACCCATTTCAGTCAGGGTGCTCCAAGTTAGCAGATACCTGCTGTGTCAACAGACTCTGCAAGCACTAAATCCTCAGGAGAGGGACAAAGGATCCAGGATTTATTGCAAATTGTTTCTACACAAACACTTCGATAGATACAGTCTAGCTTCACTAAATCGACATGTACTGGAGAAATTGTATTGCCTTAGCTAGCTCTGATGATGTCTATCTTACCTTACCTTACTAACATGGAGGCAAAGAATTTATACCAATACCCACTGTTACATTATACACTTAATATGAATCACAAATTAAGAAAATGTCATGTGATTAACACTGTTTCTGGAGGAGGGGAAAAAAATCAAAGTTGTTAATTATTTTTGGAGAGGAAAAAACTCAAAGGAAAACGTTCTCTTGCCTTTTATTTTTTTTTTTTTAAATCTGGACCAATTCTACATAACAAAAATGAAATATCAAATATGAGATTTGCAAATAAAGTACATTATCAGGTGTGAACAAAATAATTTAACTTCAATAAGTGCATGGTGAATGAAGGACAAGGGCTTTAGCACCTCATCAGAGGTATACAGAAACATGAAGAGGCTTTTATACATAGAGAGCCTAAATTACTCAAAGGACAGGATGTTACTAAGCTCAGCAAGAAAAGTGATTTGATTATATTTATTGAAGCCTATGGCAGGTGAAAAAGGAACATCTTGGGGGGGCAGAACAAATGGCAACTTGTTATTCTTGACACCCAATCAGCTGTTTGTTTAATTTCTGTATATTGTCTGGAACAGCATGTTAGAATTTGTGAATAGGGTCACTGAAGACAAAAGTGGAATGTACACTTGGAAGGATCAACTCCTAGCTTCATGTATCATTATTTTAAACACATAGAAAAGATGTAGTTCCATGAAGTGATGGATGCTCCCTGCTTTCGCAGACACTGGGAATGTGAAAGCCTCTAAAGCCCTGCAGGAAAGTACCTCATCAGAATCAGTCCAGCCCTGGAAACTGGAATGTTATTCTAGGTGAGTCCCAGTCGAAAGCTTCCAAGGGAAAGATTTTAGAGTGGGTGTCAGATGCTCCATCTTGCCAGGGTTTCACAGTTTCTCTACAATAGTACATAAATCCCTTTCTGTGATTATATGTAAATTGACTTAAATTGGTTCATCTCTTCAATGATAAGAGTATGAGAGTAAATATAAAGAACAGTAACATCTGACCTTTGAGAAGAAAAGAATCAGTTGATTAACTGCTAATGAACTGTGTGGGAATTTAAGGTACAGAACAAAAGATGAGGCTAAAATCCTCCTTTCAGGTTGGTGCGGGTAAGAGTAACACACAAATCCTGTGTGTAATCCACTGCTTACGCTTAGAGAGTCACGTTCCAGAAAAGTATTGAAAAGCTGTCAAGAAGAATGATTGATTTAATGAACTGTGTCAACACATTTGCAGGAAGCACTAGATTATAACTTGCTCTGCCTTAGCAACATTTTAAGCAACTGAAAAATTGCTTTTACAGTAAGTATTAAACTGTACAGTGTTACCAGCTTTTACGATATCAATCTATTTTGAACAAAATTTTCTGAGTTCCTATCTGCTTAGCTGTACTTCAGACACTATTTTGAAAAAAATGTATTTATGCAACGAGGAAATACTCTCCTTTCTTCAAGTTTTGCCTTAATTCTTTAACTTACTTTGGTGTACCCTTGCTATTTCTGTAGATCTTTTTCAGCCTAATATTTGCTTAGCTGGGGAGGAGGGACAACAGACTTGCTTTATCACCCTGGAAAGGTAAGTCACCCCAGGCCCAAGCCTCGCGAACAGATTCTGTGTGGTTAAACAGGGAAAGCTTTTATTGTGAGTGGACAGAGTGAGGCAACTAAAAAAGTGTAGGAAAATATGTGACTGAACAGGAAACCACTTTCAGTTTCATAATGGACGAAGAGCTGCCCAACTAGATCTCATCCTTACTATGTGAAATTCGCTTATTTTATTATCTTAGTCAAATAAAGAATGTAGCGGTGGAAGGGAAAGCAAGCAACTCAGCTCCCAAACCCTGCTCACTGCCTGCTGCATGTTCTGACCACAGGAGCCAGTGACAAGATTGTGTTGCACACATTTGACCTCAACCCCTCAGTCCCGTGCCTGTTTGTGGTGGAGCTGGGCCAATGTGGGTCATGAGCAGGTGGTGCTAACAGCATGGAAGATTTAATTAAAAAAAAGAAATTCTGTGAGCTAAGTGTGGAAGCCTCAATTGCTGTGACTTTATGTTTCAGTAGTGCCTATGACCATCAGACAAGGCTTTTTCTGGTAGCTGCGTACTTGTTAGGTCTTTCTTCAAAGTAGATTTTGATGTCTGTATCACGCGACCTCATACTGCAGTCTCTCTTAGCTGCTGGGCCACACATACAGTTCTTCCCTCTACCTGGTGCACACTGAAATAAAACTCGCTATAGTGTTGCTACCTGCAACACCTCCTCTCATTCAGGTATCACTGACGTTGGTCAATGGTCACTGATCCATCTGGAGTCAGCAGTCCTGCTTTCGTTTCCCCTCTTTCTCTAGTTCTTCTGGGCTTCTGTCTTTTGTTGGAGATATAAGGGGACACTCAGGAGCAGGTGTTCCCTGGTTTTAATCCTTGCTGTCTGGCATGTTACCACACCAAGAGGTGTAATCTGCTGGCATCCCATGGGTAACAGTTTTACCCCACTTGGAGGCATGAATATGACTTAAAGAATAGAGAAAGCTAGTGAGTCCCAGAAACGGGCTAGTATCCAAGAGTCTGAGGAATCTCTGCAGGAAAAGCAGGTACTTCAAAGCAATGGGCATTTTTTTGTTATTAATAGTCGTGTTTTTAATTTTGCTGAAAGGGTTACATATGGAATGGTGAATAAATTGAAAATAATGTTATATAAATATTAATTAGAAAATATAGTAGTGGGATTCACATTCATTTAGTAGGAAGGAAGACAGCTTAATATTGACAATCTGAGCTTGGAGATAAAAAGAAATGCTTTGGAGATTACCGTGTTGTCGGGGATAGATCTTACGAGAGCTGCCGCTATTAACTCTCCAGGTAGTAACCGGGGTCCTGCCGGACCCAAATCTTTCAGCACTCGCATTTAGGCAGCGGAGACACAGGTCGATCTATAATGCTATCGATGCGGGGCGGTGCCGGAGCCAGCACGCCGAAAGCTGCCACCCCGGTTCCGACCGGAGCAGCTCAGCCTGCGGCCGCTCCTGCTCCAGGCGCGCCCACCCGCCCGCAGCTTCTCGGGTGCGACATATATGTATATAGAGATAGATAGATACAGGGGGGTTCCCAGAGCGCCCCTCGCTTGGGGCAGCCGCAGAGGAGAAGCCGGAGGAGAAATCGGCTCCCGAAGCCGCGGCACAGAGGGGCTGTGGGGAAGGGGCTCTTCCCCAACCTGCCTCTCAGAAGGGGAGGAGGGAGCGGGAGGGCGGAGCGGCTCCCACCCGTCTCCCGCCGCCCCGGAGGAGAGCAGCCGCGGGTGGGCGGGGAACGGCTTCCACCCCCGCCCGCCTCTGCTCCTCTCCCCGCGGGCTGGGGGCGATGGTACCGTGACCATCCCGCGACAGCCCGGAGAGCGCCGTGGGCGAGCCCGGCTGCTCCAAGGGGAGTTGAAGGCTGGGGTCCCCGGCAGGCCGCTCTACCGGCTGCGAAGGGGGCGGGCGGCGCCGGGTGCCCGAGGAGGAGCCGGAGCGCCAGCCGAGCACGCCGGGCAGGAGGGAGAGCCGGCGAGCGGGCGGGGTGGCTTCATGGGCAGCTCACGCCAATATGGTCCTCGCCCTCAACGGCAGTCACCTCTACGGTAATCTCCGGCCCTTGGTCCTGGAGGACCCGCGGGCGCTGAGCGGCGGTAGCATGATCGCCGGCTCCTGGCCGCCGCGCAGCTTGGCGAAGCTCGGCCCGTCATCCCCCCCGTCGGTGCTGCCCACGGCGAGCCCCCTCCCCGCCAACGACTCCCAATGCGGGGAGCAAATCCTCAGCTACGGCAACGTGGAAAAAGTTGTTATCGGGGCCGTCCTCTCCCTTATCACTCTGCTGACCATCGCCGGCAACTGCCTGGTGGTCATCTCCGTCTGCTTCGTGAAGAAGCTGCGGCAGCCCTCCAACTATCTCATCGTCTCGCTGGCCCTGGCCGACCTCTCTGTGGCCCTGGCTGTCATGCCCTTCGTCAGCGTGACCGACCTCATCGGTGGCAAATGGATCTTCGGGCGCCTCTTCTGCAACGTCTTCATCGCCATGGATGTCATGTGCTGCACGGCCTCCATCATGACTCTCTGCGTGATAAGTATCGACAGGTGAGACACCCGGCGACCCGCGGCCCGCCCTGCCCTCCCGGAGCGACCGGCACCGTGCCGCTGCCCCGGGCACCGAGGATGGCGACCGGCCGCCGGCGCTGGGGACTTGCCGTGAGCGGTTCCACCAGGGCTCTCTTTTGCCTCCTCCGGCTCCCTCAGAAAGGAGCTGCAGACCAGCTAAAAGCAGGGAGGGAGGCGAGGGCAAGCCTCGCAGCCTCTGCTCGTCGAGGAGTCTGCCGGAGCGGTGCGTGCTGCCGCCCGCTGTCCCAGCCCAGGTGCATCGTTGTCCCTCTGGGTAACTTCCCTGCTCTTATTGCAGAGTCCAAGTATCAGAACAAAACTGGCGCTAAACTGTATACGGTTACTGTGGCACTTCACGAATAATGGGGCATTTACAGCTGCTTTAAAATTTCCAACCTATGTTTTTAAACTGCTTTATACCACGGCTAGATTTGAGCTGATTCTTCCGAAGCTGGTGATAGTGTAATCCCACCGAGTTCAGTCGAGCTTTGCCAGAGGAGAGATGGCTCAGAATTGTAGCTAATGAGGGTTGGATCATTATTCTAATATAATCCCAGAATATCTCCATTTGATAGAACCGTTTTTGAGAAATAACCTTTTGTTTGAAGGAAAAATTGCTTTCAAATATTTGCCTTTTTTTTTTCCCAATTTCTTCTGCCCTCTTAAAAACCAAGCTATGCTCGTTGACACAAAGCTTCTTCTGAAAGATACAGGCATTGGGACAATAAGAAGCTGTGTACAGACTGCAGAAGAGGACCTTAGATGTTCATTTCTGATGTTAAGGCTATACCTGAGATCTGACATTTGCCCACATCTAAGCTCACCTCTGCAGAGGGAGGCTAACAGAGTCCTTTATTGCATGCAGGTGCCATTTGAAAATAAGTTGCTGCCTGTAACTTTCACCTTCCACAGCCTAAAACCCATGCTAAGGATTTTAGTATCTAGAGGGAGACTGTTTTCATTACAACTTAACACAATTAGCAGAAATTGAAGAACTTCTTAACTAGACTATAGAATTAGTTTAAAAACCTCAGATGTGCAATAGCAGCCTTCGACTGTCTGCTTCAGAAAGTTTTGGGAAAGAACTCTGCATTAGGTTTCTTCAAAGAAGTCTTTCAAAAGATTTTCCTACAATAACTGGCGATTTTTTTCATGCCAAGGAGCATCACAGCTTATATTAATTTCAAAACTTTAGTTTCTGTATAAGCATCCCCTGCTCCAATGCTCTTTATTTTGTGGCTACTGTAATCTCTAGCAGTTATCTGAATGCTGCAAAGTGTCTTGTAGATCCACATATAGATTTTGACCAAGTGTCAAAGGGTGGGTTTTTTGTCTGTGTGGTTTTCTTCTGTTGTTGTCTTGACATTTGCTGTCTTCTAAATTAATTCCAGTATTATAAGAAAATACGAATAGACCTATCTACCTTCTCACCCTTATTCTCTGTTTTTCTATCTTACCTGTTTTTAAGATAGGTGATTTCTTTGTTCCACTCTCTCCATGTAAAGTACTTTCATTCTTTGATCATTCTTGATGTCCATGTCAGAGCTCTCCACCTCTATTTCTAAGGACCTTTTAAAGACAGGTTAACATAATTAACCTTTCTTACCCAAGTAAGGGTGTGTGACTTATTTACATCATAGCACTGGCGTAATTTAGTTTTACTCTTTTTCATTTCTTAGCTTAACATTTGAGGTAACTGCTGTATGCTGGACAGGTGCTTTGACTGAACTGGTCACAGTGATGACTTGATCTCTTGCTGTCTTCTTTCTATGCCCTCTCCACATTCCCCTCTCTCCAAAACACAAACAAGAGATATAGCTATGTATTTAGACAATAATATAACCTATTATGAATGACTGATTTTTGTTAACAAGTGTTAGTTTAAGCCAGAATTATTCTCCTCTCATCTTTGCATTCCTACTTCTATCACTGAATATTTATTGAACATGATCTCTTTGTAATTCATTACACTGTTGTGTAAAAAATTATGTGGATCATGATGTTTTAACCTCTGTCACCCAGATCCACTATATGGTTAAGATAGGTGATACCATAAATAAAAGACAAGCCAGCGATTTACTAGCAAACTATCTCTACCACTTGGCAACGAAGAATTTTAAAATCTCTATGACTTGTAATCCTATTTACAAAATAATCAATCTTACATTGTTGTAACACTTCTCAGTCAGGCAAAAGATTAGCATAGTGTGTTAAGTAATCTTTGAATAGTGAATATATACGAAATGTGCAAACCAGGGAGAAATAGTGAAAATTAAATGTGAATGATGAAATGCTGCCAGTGTAGCATTGATTTAACGGTGCTATCTTACCTGCAGTTTTTCTTATGTAGTTAGGAAAGCCTTGAATGATCAGTGAGGGAGACGTATCTCTGAAAAAAATGAGTACTTCCAGATAAAGTATCATGTGTGGTGCAGGAGCTTGCAAATTGCGATGTATTTAGCGCATTAGAGGATCAGACCATGTTCATAAGGACCATTTTTCCATGAGTTTGATGGAAACACTTGCATGTTTTATATTATCTAGGAGAAGACTTCCAGTCATACAGCCCTGATTATCTCAGTGCAAAGAATACAAATCAGAGACGAACCAGGAAATCCAGAAGCAGGGGAGGAATGAACGAAATCCACTGTCTTCCAACTTGGCCACTATCCTTGATACCACTTAGATACAATTTAACCTTGTAGCACAATTAAATGGTCCTGGGATCACACAGGAAACATTTGTTTAGGGAGGAGGGTTAAGATAAGGCAAAAAGGAGCATTTTTGAATAATAATTTTGAGTTGCATCGCCACCTGTCTCTTTAGGACAGTTCAGGATCCTTTGTTGTGATGCAGTAAGGTCTCTCCTGAAGGCAAAGCTGAGGCTGTCACAGGCAGTGCAGAGACAGCAAACAAATTTGGTATTTTTAAATTTTCATTGTTAAACCTCTAGGTTCTTCCTGAGATGATTGTGATAATCAGTTGAAGATAAATAGCTGAAAGAATGTTACTATTGAAATAATCTTTAAAAAAAAAAGAAAAAAAAGAGAAAAGAAAAAAGTTTGTGACAAACTGTTAGACAAGGCTTGTAAGGACAGGTAATATCTTTCATTAGACAAACAAATATAGGTGGTAAAAAAGAGGCTTTGAGACCCTTCCAAACAGGATAAAATGAGTAGATTGAAGAGGCTTTTTGATTTGTTTCCCTGGCACAAATATGTGCTACTCAGCTCTTGCCACCGAGAGCCCTGAAATACCAGCAGCTGGCAGGCCTGTCGCACACAGAGATGTTTTGCTGCACAGCGCTTAGCGGCAGATGCATTTTTCAGCTGAATTTATAAGCTGGAAAGCTCTGAAAGATACAGATTAGCGTGGAGTCTACAAATGGGCTGGTTTCATTCTGCTGAAAAAAAAACCAATCTTTTTTTCCTAGTCAAACACATCAAGCACTGCTTGTACTTTTAAAGTTGCTTCTACTCTTAAGTGTTATAAATGTTAAGACTGCAAAGTACACGGTAGTATGCTGTTATGTGGATCTGTAACTCTGCATAAAGTGCACAAGAGAGAAGCTAGTCTGAAAAGGTCATTTTCTTATCCACAAAGAACTATATTTGTGGAGATGATGAGATAAAGTCAGTAACAATAGGAAGATTTGGACAGTTATGCTTTTCTTCAGATCATATCTTTCCTTTATTTCACAACATGAAAACTTCCACAGATCTCTATCAGGATGACCTGAGATGAGCATGTTATTTGTGGTATCTCTCTCTTCTTATTCTCTGGGAGAAAGCTATCTGCTTGCAGGCAGGTCTGTCAGAACACAGGCATAGGTGACAGAGTGACAAGAGCATTTCTCCCTTTACAAATTTCATAAGTATTGAACAGTCAAGACAGCTTGATTTCCAGATAATCAATATTACCTTTTGCTATACTCTCCATCCATGATATGAGGGGGTAGCTCTGGAGAAAAGTAGGAGTTACAGAGACTTTAGCAGGTAATTCTGCCTCAGTGAATAGTAGCCTCCTTTAAGCATTTCTTATTAGTGGTGTGGGTGGGTTTTTTTTGTTGTTGTTGTTTTTGTGGGTTTTTTTTCCTCTTAATGCTACATTTTCTTGTTCTGAATTAAATAAATTATACCACATGTAGATTCCTTTACATTTAAGAGTGAGCAAATATTTTGAGGGAATTATGAGGAATGGTTGCAAATTACATCTTAGTGGGTGAATAAACACATAAAGGGAAATAATTAAATTTAAACTGGTGATGTATGCATGCTGATTCATCATGTTCTTCTGATCGAAGATAGCTACAGATATCCTGTTTTGGAGAGTATCCACTGGATAACTGCAGAAGTAGCAATTTTTAATTCAGTTTAAAAATAGCTCCTTGGCTTAGAAAGTTATAAAGCAACATAACTACTCAGATACAGTTGACAAATTATAACACTTTCCCCACATCCACAACACAAGCAATCAAGCACTTTTTGGTGAACTTTTCCAGTCTGAATCTTAGCCAACAATTCATGAGTATTCCAGATTTCCATTAAATTGATGAGGATTTAGAATTTGTATGCAAATGGTACCAAAGCAGGTCTTTTTGTTGATCCTGAGATTTTTATACACAAGGATCACTTCTTTCTCCCTCTCTGTTTGGTATCTTTTGCCATACTGCAAGTAAGTATGAGTACTTATGTGCCACCTTAGAATGTCAGTCCCTCAGAGCTCACCTGTTTCCAGTGTCCTTGGTGCACATCTGGGAACTGAAGAGACCTCAAAGTGCCTCACAGTAACAACTTGGAACTAAATCTAAATAAAGATTCAAGCGCCTTCAATAGAGTGCAGATACCTAAATTCTGCCTACATCCAAACACAACGTGACCTGAAAATACTGTCAGCAATTTCCTAAGCCTAGTGGCACCTAACAGCCCTGCATGGCTTACCATTTGTGATGAAACTCTTCTTCTGCCTTCAGGCTGTGGGTGGAAAAGGCTGTGGCTGGTTCTGCCAGCCCTGCTCGGTTCCTTCAGAAAATACTTGTAGGATATATACACAGAGATAAATATGAAAAAAATCCTGTATGTAATATCTTCTGGCTCCAGAATACATATAGGTGCCCACCAGCAGTGCCCCACCACCATGAGATTTTGTTCGGTATATATATTTACACAGAAATAACTGAGGAATCAGGAAAAATCTAAAAGGAAAAGTATGTGTTGGAGTCACTGCAATTAAGGTCTATATTACAGAAGAAAGTTTGGGGTCAATATGGCAGCTAATTCCTAATCACCACCACCATCACAAGGGCCATTCTTTCCATTGTTCAGCCTGATAAACAACTGTGCTCTTTCTGAGTCTGTAAATAACTTGCCTAAGTTTATGAAAGATACAAACAGCATTGATAAACTACAGTGGAAAGAAACAGATTTGTTTTTATTCCTTTCCATGTAGTTTTTCAAATTTAGTCCACTTAAAGAGCATTCCTCAAGTTGTTGTGATTTCTTTTTACATAGAATTTCTTGCCAAACACTCCTGCAATCTCTGTTTTATTTTTTACACTGAGAAGAGGTATAACTTTTTTTTCCCAAATCCTGAGATAAAGATGTTGAATTGGAAGTTGGATGCATTTAGTAGTATAAGGTGATGCAATGTGTATCTTTCACTGAGCGCCAGCTCCGCAAGAGTAAATCAAGCTGGGGTGTTTCACCATACTAACGTGATTGCACTTCTTCCAGTACCTTTCTGTGGCATTCTCAGGTATCTTTCTCCATGTCTTGTAGGCAGCCTGCAAGAGATGGAGTTATTTATGCTGTAACCTGTTCTTGGCTATAGGAATTGTTTTGCTATGTTTTTACAGAGACATTATGCTTCGTGACTAGACTGCCAGATGCACAACAAGATGGGAGGTAGCAAAAAACCCATATTTTATCAAACAGGTAGATTATTTTGCGAAGACTTAACAACTCAGGAGTAAAGAGGGTTCTATAACCACGAAAATGAGTAGATGTTTAATCTTCCATAGTGGGAAGAGACATAAGATCTGAAGTTTGGTAGTTGTGTCTTGTGGCTGCACAGTAGAGGCTGACAAAGTTAAGGAAGCTAGGGGGTCTTATAGGAAAAAATCTGTAAATTGATTATTCTATTTCTGTTGTATACTGGATGTGTTTAAGTAGTGTTACCAAAACGGAGTAATGGAGTGTGGAGATGCAAGATAATCCAGAGGTGGCAGTGAAAAGGTGACTGCAACTGGTGATGTTCCAGGGTGTGCATAGATAGAGGATTATAGTTCAGCCTCAGTACCAGGAGATTTACAATTACACCACATTTACGTGAGTGTCTTTTCTTTCGGCTTTTTTTGGCTTGTTGCATTTCCCCCCAGATTTGAAATAAACTTCTGTTTGCTCCTATCAGGGTTTAACACTGGATGAGTTGTCAGAAGTGATTTTGGGGTCTCTAATTCTTGGAGGCTCATCCAGGCATTTCAATGGAGCCTGATAGTCAAAGATAAGGGAACATTAATTCGTATTTTTGCCAAGCAGGGAATTCTGGAGACATTTAAAAAGTGATTTTTTTTTTTTTTTCCTGTCAGGGTCACAAAAACAGTTTCTGTAAGTGAGGTTGGATTTGCTTCGAGATTCACAGGAATAATACAATTCTAGAAACACTCCTCTTAGCTTTTTAGGAGGGCTTTCAGAAATCTCTCCTAATATAGATCACAAAAATGCAAATATATATCATACTAGCATGATGGTGTAGTGTAATATGTGTACACTGGTATCAGACTATATTTTCTTAGAGTGTTTTTCTTGAACTGAATGAATGTCATAGATCGGAACAT
The DNA here is from genome assembly GCA_013399365.1 of Pampusana beccarii. NCBI lineage: Eukaryota > Metazoa > Chordata > Aves > Columbiformes > Columbidae > Pampusana > Pampusana beccarii. The sequence continues at coordinate 291,886 of VWYH01008820.1, read as the reverse complement.
CAGAGCATTTGTAGTCATTATACTGTGTTTGCAGTGAGACTGTTATATCGATGGTGACATGCTCTCACAACCTTCTAGAAGAATAGAAATTAATCAAGAAATGTTCTTTGCCTTTTTCTGGAATAATTTTATCTGAAAATTATGTATAAAAATCCCTGTAAATTTTATAAGGATAATATTTTTGTACAGGATCTTTTTTTTATATATATATATATATTGGGGTTGTGTTTGAAACATTTTATTAGAAACATTTGTGGCAACTTCTGAAACAGAATATCTCATTTCATCTGCAGTTGATGTTGTACATATGGTGCTGTCTTTCAGCCACAAACACCTCTCTCTTTCTCTCAGTATGTCGCGCAAAGATCTAGACAAAGATCCTCTGGCTGTTGTAGGTCTCACATGAACACAAAAGAGCTTGAGAAACAGTTGAGTATGCCAAGGTGAAGGTATCATACAGCAAAGATGAGGGCTCAAAATTACAAGTTCTGATATCTATGTTTACAAAGCATAAGCATCATAAAGCAATGCTCACTGCAGTTTTGTCCTAATGGTCACTATAAGGTGAGGATAATATCTTTCAGCTGGCAAGCTTACAAGTTTTTGTTTTTCATGTTGCACTGAATAGCCAACTATTTCTAAAGGATTGATTCATGTTTATTCCTGTGTATAATGAAGATAGAGAAAACAAATGAATTTTTTTAAGTAAACTCTTACTACAAAGGTTATGTTTTCCTCTCTGAAAGACACCAATGATTAAATATGTCATAGGGAAAACTTGTTTCTATTCTGTTTGAACTAATATAACAAAATTCAGGAGTGGACGGCTTTGATTTTCTTCTTGCATTTTACTGTTTACTCAGGAGGCTTTATATAGAACATCTAGATTATTCGATACATATGGGTGGTTCTGTACATATTAGCATGTATGCAAATCAGGTAGTGATTCACCTCTAACAGTAAACAAGATTTTTGTGTAACGTACAGACAAGAATGAAATTTATAATAGTGCCTGCTATAATAATAATGCACAGAACTACGATGTGCAGGGAAATCAATTCAGTACTGAGTATATTCTTTCTGTCTTTATCCTGGTCTCTGCTATCAAATTGTGAGCTAGCACAAGAGACCTTTGAGGGAGGTTAATATGATCGTGGACAGCTGCTTCCCTACAAAATGATTGTGATTTTTTCAAAACCCCCACAAACCTAAAGCAAAAAACCAAGGAGGGACATTACAAAAATAACTCTTTTTTTTAAAGTAAGGAGAAACCAGGGTGAAGTCTATTCTTAGAGGTACATTGTATCTTGATGAAAAAGTTGGCAGCAAAGTTTTTTCCTGACATGTATCGAGGAAATGGGTGGTTTTTTCTTACTGTCAAAAACTTGAAACCAAGTTTTTCAGCTTGTGGAAATGTAAGTTAAAAATATAACCACAAGAAAAGTCAATAATCCATTTTTGTTTACAGTTTTTGATGTTTCTTTAAGGAGGCTGTGGAAAGTGGAGGTAGAGCCATATGAAAGGCAACACTTTTCTCCCATTGGGAGCTATTTGTCCTGCAAGATATAGAAAGTTGAGGAGAAATCAGCAGCTTGCCACGTATTAACAATGGTAGAAAATCTGCTCAGGGACCAAGGGAGACTGGACAGAGTTTGTTGTACCACAGGCATGCACCGAGTCAGGTAAAATCAGAACTGGAACAAAGGCTTGCCTGCAAAGGTACTCTTTTTGTGGGACAATTGTGTACAAATATTTTTACTTCTAATTGACCATGTGATGAGTTTTCTGTATCTAAAAAGAACAAATTTCTAGTTTTTATTTAAATAAACTTCGACTCTTTTGAGTTGACAGCTCCAGTCTTTTGGGGACAGCTTTTTATTGGAGATCCAGGCAGACACATCATGAGGTCTCCTCTCTATGACCTGGCCTACAGCTGCACCACCTTCACTCACACTGAAGAATACTGATCAGTAACCTTGCTAGCATTGGAATCATCATTTCTCATCAGTTATACAAGTATGTGTGCCCAGAGATATGGCCTATTGCTGTTGCAAGTTAGATTGAGTGACAGATACAGAACTTTCTTTAAGTACATTATTCATAAACTGTTTGCTTTCCATGAGACACACATTAGACACTTCGGAGAATGTTTTTCAACACATGTTTTGCAGGTCTCCAGAGAGGGACACAAAAGATAACTCCAGAAAAACCCAATCTGTTGTCTGTAGTGTGTGTTTACTAGTTAAAGGACTGTTCCCATACAAGAAAATATAGGGATTTGCGAATCAAAGTAAAGACTACTAGCCTAGAAGATTTACACTAATGACAGGTATTTAGAAATTGGCAACAGGCATAAAAATTAGAAGGTGGAAACAGAAGGCATGAGCACAGATAACAGAAGTATATGCTATTATCTAAACTTATTATAGAATTCGCAACATAACTGTCATAGTGAATACAGACCTTGAAAACATGTTGTGATTATCATGAAATATTTCAGATACACAGTGCCGTTTGCCACAATAATCTTCTGTAAACAGTTCTCTATGTGGGTTGTTAAATTTTGTTTATTTGCTGTAGAAGTTGACATTTAACAAATAGTTGAAATACTAAATCCCTAAACAAAGTCAGAGTGCATTGTCTGGCCACAAATTGCTTGGAAATATTTATATGCATGACCCAAAACAGCTGTTGACAAAATGCAAAGCTTCTCTTTAATAGCCTAATAAGATATTTTGATGCTAAAAATAATACATCTTTGGCTCTAAAGACTTAACTTTTGTATTGTTATGTACTGCAATTTCTCTTTTACCTTGAGAATCTGCATTTGGAGACCCACTTCTTAGCGCAAGCAGTTTTAGCAACAATACCTACTGTAGTGTCTCAAGAGTCCATTGTCCCGTATTAAAAAGCTATTTTTGCTAAACGAGTTTGGTCATTAGCAGAACAGAAGCTTAACTTTTTCGAAAATAACTGAAATTAAAATAGCATAGCAGACTGTTTGACTGTGAATTAAACAATACAAGAAGGAGTTTAACATTTCCAAAGCCTGTTACTTAACACAAAGCTTCTGTGCTGCTAAGTGTTGAAATAAAGGGAGCATTTTACTGAATATTCTAAACACTTGCAGTTTTCAGTGAGCTTCCTGAGAGGTCCATAGGCTAGCGGGAGTGATTCATCCCACACTGATACCCAAGTTCTGCTCCTAAATTCAAACGCATCTTTGAAGTTGTTAGCCTGGCAATGAGAACTGATATTACTGGAAGCTGTACGCACAGCAATAAACCTTAGGTATTTTAGTCTTTATCCGCACAAAGTTGATGCCACCATGTCTCAGAAGAACCTTGCCAACTTGCTGCTGAGAGAAGCAAAGGAAAGACGTACTCACTGAGAGATGAAAAGAAGGGCTTCCTTCTGCTGGTCCCGCTTATTTCACTGCTTTTGTGTGTGGTGTAGCATCTGTAAAACGAACAGAGAAGAGAGGTCTGGGATCCTTGATAACCTCCAAAGCTCACTATCTTTAAGGACTTTGGGGAAGAGATGGTCTATTATCAGCTCTGTTTCTGTTTTAGCATGAAGGTATAGTACTGGATTCTGGGGAACATGAAAAAGCATTATAAAATAATTGTGACACACAACCCTACACAGTGAGCTGGACAAATGGTCATTTTTTGGATAACCAGTGGTTGAATCTGGCTTCAAATTTTGTCATTCTGTATAGTAAGTTCAGGGGAAGAAGGTGAGAAACTCCTTTCTTGACAAGAAAAAAACCGAAAGGTTTATTCTGTACATTGAAAGTACTATGATTTAATACCTATGAAGCTGATGGTAGCAGTTCGTGTAGTGTTGTAATTTGGTCTATAATTTAAACATATAGTATTGCAGATTTTGCATTATTTTAAAAAGGAGAAAAAATATGAAAGATGTTGCTGAAGGAAAAGGGTATACTGTAGTTGAAGCCGGTTGTGGGCAGACCCTTATTCAATATGACAAAGAGGACACATTTTCCTGGCTAATCTCCTTTGTTCAAGTTTCCTGTTTAGAGATCTCTAAGCTCATTTGGCGCCAACTTTGCAAAAGTAGAACTGGTGATGTCTGAGATGGGGAGTGTGAACTTCTGTAGTTGGATTAATTTTTATTGAAGCAGCAAGCTGGAAAAAGCCAGCTACTTGGAGCCATAGCCTGGCAGGTTTGAGTAAGAACCAGAAGGTTCAAAGCTCATTGGAGTGGAGGACTGGTTAACTAGAAAGTAGTGTCCATGTGGCCATTACATTCTTCATTCCCAAACCTGCTGGTAAAAATGAATAAATATTATGATAAATAAACTATTAAATGCTGTGGTTGTGAAGGGCTGAACATACAGTTTTACCCATCTCAATGTGGGTTTTAGTGTAGTTATTTTTCACCACTAGATGTTTGTGCCCTTCAACCTTCTCCTTCAGTTAAAGGGCACCTACGGCTATGTATTTAAGGACTCGGAACGATTACAGGGGAAGAAATGTTTGTAAAGTAATATTAAATACCTACAAATATTCTATTTCCAGTTTATAGAGGAGACCTTGGTCTGAGCAATTTATTTCTCAAAATTAAATTCCAAAATATCACTGGATAAGACATTTTTCTATGGAAAATGACAGTACGCAGGAGAATTACCTGTGAATGGAGAACTTGGGATCTGGTCTGTAAGCATGCCACAAATAAATGTTAGTTAAAATGGATGCTAAAGAAACAAATGACATATGGTTGAAAGATGTGGTAGCTACAGTAAACCTCGCATTCATAGACATGAAAGATGATGAAACATGATAACCTGATGCTTACCACATACTGAGCAAACAATATACCGCTAAAATATCAAGAAAAGGCAAATAAATAGCTTATTATATTCTGATAAGTCTCGTTCCAGAAGTTTCTGGTGGAAAGAACTGCTCATAGCAGTTTTCTAAATCATTCTTGAATTGCAGATACACAATTTGACCTAACCTCCTGTCTTCCTTCCTTGGTACCTTCCCCTCATTGTATGCTCTCTCCAACCCACTGCCTCACCTTCCAAAACAGGTTATGAATTCTTCCTATGATGAGACCTATTCATATTAGGAAGTGAGACAAGCTTTTACTGCCGCAGAGAAGAAGAAAATCCAGAATATACATCTTTAAAAACACTATTGGTATTGTAGGGGATCAGAACAGGATGTTCTGTATCAAAATATTTTAGGAAATTGAGATGATTTTGCCATTTTGACAGACTGTTGTTTTTTTGTTTTTTTTTTTTTTAAGTAACACAATTAGAGTTATATTCTGGTGAGGTCTTCTTCAGATATTTCAGAAAAAGCTGGTTCAGTTCACTTGCTTGCGTGTGAAAAGCAGAGTTCAGTGCATCATTGTGTTTCTAACCAGCCAATTCAGAATTTAAAAAACTTTGGAATTTTCCTTCATAAAATTCATAATGAAGGCCAATTTCAAAACTTTCCTGAAACAGGATGGCTCCTTTCGTTCTGCTCACAGCACTGTTAGATACCTGTCAGCAAGTAGCTTGTTCTTCTAGTGCTTTGACTAGAGTTGTACTTGCTCGTACTCTAGAAATTTATCTCAAACTCCATACCTGATGTTTGGGGTAGCATGGTGGTGGGGTTTTTTTGTTTTGACTTGGTTTTTAATTGACTCAGCCTTACAAAAATTCTTTGTTTTGTTTGACACAATTCTCAAGTAAAGCATCACTGATGTAAGCTAGTCAGACAGAATATATTGGTATCTGAGGAGATAAAGTGTCCTTTTTCATCTCAGACATTTTTATGAAAGAGAACTACTTAGATGCTTCATCTGCTTCAGTACCTCACAATCCCAAAGTTGCCATTTCTCTCTCTTTTTCTCTTAGTAGGTTTTCTTCTTGCTTTCAGACCTATTTGCATTGAGAGTTCCTTTGTGAGAGAATTACATTAGTGAAAATTGTATTTTACACTGAACTACAATGACAATATTTCAAAAATATTTTTCAGGAGTGAAATTAAACCCCACAGTGGCCACTTTCTAGGAACAGTAGGTACCTCTGGCTGACATTTCCACAGGTAATACTATAGACTCACATTCTAAATGAACTCTATGTAAGATGTTTTGAACATCCCAAAGTTTTAGAAATAAGACTTCTAATTGAACCTGCTTTAGACTTAAATTTTCCTGTGTTTCTAACACAGTTTATTGATATACTGTGGGTTTTTTTCCTGCTGAGTTTGGGCAAAAAACTAAACTTGAGGTGAATGTCTATAATTTTTACACACCCAACCCAAAGGAACATAGGAATTTTTTGGGTGTGATTTTTGATAAATTCAGATCTTCCTTCAGGCTAGTATAGCTATGGAGAAAGCCCAGAATGTCCTGGTAGGTTAGTTCTGTACTGAGATTCATCCAAAATCACTATAAATATAGGTGTTCATTAGGGCTCTTACAAAATTACTATTATGGAGAAGCAAAGAGGACCAAATCCTTCCAGTACTTTTTCTGTCTCTTCAGAGAGGGGAAGAGAAAGAAGGGAGAAGAGAGAAGTATTCTAGAGGGGGGTTTTCCTTAAGTGCTTTGTCTGGAGATATTATGTTTAAATCTTTTGTATTGAAGGAAGGAAGAGAGGGGACATAAATGTCAGCATATTTAAAGGGATATTCCCTTTGTTTTAATATAGTGGTATTATCAATTCGATGGGCTGTGATTTTTTAATTTGTCACTTACACTGTGGAAGTTTCTGAAATACTTCATCTAATTATACTGAAGACATCAGTCATGATTTTCTAGTTAAAGTTGTAGGAGGCTTTCATTTTGAAACACTATTATAACTTTCAAAATAATTCATTTTAAGCTGATTTGTAGTGTTAATCCAAGCATGACTCATGTGGTGAAATTGGAGAAAATCATCTTATCCTTGTCTACTTTATGGGAGTCTGATGAGGTTTTCTTTTTTAAAAAAATGGTTTTTCATAGGTCTGAAATCAAGCCCACACACATTTTAGTTGAAGGTATCTGTTAGCTTACCTCGAGCAGCAGAAAAAAAAAACCTGGATATGCAAATAAAGCACCAACCTTGGCTTGTGATGACCCAGCAATCAGGGTCTATAGGCTCATTTAGTGGTTCTGGGTAATTCACTTAAGCTGCCTCTAAAGTGACAGCCTGGTATGCTTAGGGCAAACCTGGATGTTCACGTTCCCTGATCACCCAGAGCAGAGCTCTCTGCAGCTCCCTGTGTGTTTGGGCTTTCTCTTGCCAAAAGCCAGGGGCACAGGAGGCCTGGGGCTTACGCCCATATCGTGCAAGGGACAGCCAGACCACTCAGTCAGGCACAGGGACTTCAGAGTTCTGCATTTTTGTGTCGTTGAATTGGATATCCCTGTATCATTTTGGCAACCTCCTCCTCCTGAGAACCATCTAAATGCCCGGTGTTCCATCTCCAGTCTGAGTCTCCACCACTTCTCCTGAGAAACTCTCCAGGCTGCCTCAGCTGCATCCACGCAGACACCCCAGTGCCCTCTCTGAATGTTCTCCTAGAGTTTACTCTGGTTTCCACTTGCTTGTAGCACATACTTTCTGGGACCCACCTTGCTGCCAGATACAAAGGGGTCGTATCTGGGGTGTGTATGTGTGCACGTGCCTGCACACACATGGGAGAAAGTGGTAGACCAATACATTAGTGAAAATATAGACACAGATTCTATAGGCTATCAGCCTGCCTCATCGACTACCTAAGGGATATTTGTGCTGGTGTCTGGCAGAGTACATAACTAAGAGAAAACACATTGCACGTTTTATTACAGCCTACTTGAATGCTTGCACAGAGCAGGTTGGTCCCAAGACTGAGACATGTCTGGTGGTTGTCTCCTGGCATGTCTCCTTTGGCCTGGCTGAAGCCAGCCAGCTGGCCTGGAATCACAAGTGCCTGTCTTTGCCACAGGACACCACCAGTTAGGATATGAGAGGGTGAGAGACCTGAGCTCTGTTAATAAGTTATGAGTTTGAGAAACAAAATGCTTTCTGAAGGTAGAAAGGGGAGGAGACAAAATAGCGTGTTAGAAGTACTGCATAGTCTGACAAAACCTGAAATCTTCACTGGCTTTAACAATACCCTTGGACATAAGGGGTGAGAGGGTAAGATGGGGGGAACTCGAAAGAGGAAAATTAGTATTTTCCAGTTCCTAATCTGCAAAACATACTCTTTTTCATTCCTCTGTTTTCTTTTGCTCAGTAACTGTCTCTGTTTAAAAGAGTAGGGGTTTCAGCTGGTGCTTCAAGAAACCACATCTTTGTTTAAATTTACTCTCCCCCACATTAAAGACAAAGCAGCAAATAAACCTTTTCCTATCAGTGTTTGGAGCACTTCTGCCTATCAGCTAGGCAACCTGGGTTATTGTGATAAAATCCGAACCTCATGTTTTTCTATACTGGTTAGCGCATAGGATCAAATTAAGTTCTGGGACTTGAACCTGATCTTCAGATGTATACATGGCTCAGGCCAACGAGCAAATGAACCATCTAAGGCTTTAGATCCTCTAAACATGTAGGCATTCAGCAAACGACCATGGTTGATGCCTGTCTTCTAACACACTCTAATTGCCAGAAGGACAGTAGGTTTGTTGTGCAGAAGGTAGAAATGCTTGGGAGCAAGGATCAGAACACAAGATTACCTCCTTGGGAGCCAGGGCCATCATAAAGATGACTTCCAGCCTAAAGCATTCCTCTCCAATTTCTTTGTTAAAGAAAGAACAGAGCTATATTCTTTCTCCTCAAGTGCCTTACCAGCAATCCAGTGGTCAAGTCCTTCATCCAATCCATTCACTTACTGTTTCTGATTTTCTAGATTGATAAAAAGAGAATAAACGTAAGTAACTCCCCGTACACCTCTGCCTCTTCTCTTGAGTCCCATGTAACACCATCAAGCAATATTGCAAGACAAGCCTCATGCCTTACTCAGTAGCTTTTTATACATGTTTATACATATTTCATTGCCAAAACCTTTTCAGTCTTCAAATACATCTAGATTCTAGGAGGCTGGTGAATGGACTGAAATCCATTCCTCTTCTTATGCCTCCTACCTTTATGTCACTGGTTAAGGTAGAAGAAATGAAAAGCTACACATACTATTTTCCTCAAAGACAGTTTATAAGAGTGTTTAGTCTACAGCATAAAGTATTTATCTGGGTAATTGCAGAATATTGGCTATAAAATATGTATTATCTAACATTCAGGCAGTGTTGCAAGATAAACGTCAACAACTACATGTTGGGACCTTTTCTTCCAAACAACATGTTATTTATGGTGGAAAACCAAGGGCTGCCAAACTGTTTGTCAGGAAGCTAAGAACAAGGGGGTGACTGGTGACAAATACTTCAACAGTCATGTGGGGGAAAATAAAAGGCAGTGGATGAGGATAGGTAAAAGAAATTTGCCAAGGTCCAAAAGGATAGAGGCACATGGTTTCAGAAATTAAGATAACAGAAGTTAAGCAGAATTGTATTGCACATCTCTTTCTGGCAATACAGTTATGTATTTCTTAGAATGACAGCAGAATGCATTCTCCCCATCTATGGCAGTAGGCAGAAATGAAGTGGGACAAATATAGAGCTAAGAGAGAATTAGAAATAAGGCAGGACCAGAAAGTAAAATTAGAATAAGTAAAATAAAATAATAAAAAATGAACAAAAATAAATAAGAAAATATGAAGCTGTAAAGTTATGCAATGTGAGAGGAAAAAAAATCATACAAGTACAGAGAAACTAAAAAAATGTAAGAGAGGAGAACATAATCTACTATGCAAATTACATTCCTTTAGAATGAACAGATATTTAATTTTGATTGACTTAATCCTCCCCCACTGCCAGGAAAGCCCACACTTCTTAAGTTCCATTAAAAATAAACCCTTACAATGATTTTTGAAAAAAAGAAAAATCAAGGCAGAACATTTACTATGTACAATGAAAGTATAGTACTGTATTCAATATGTACCCACTCTAACAGTGGGAAAAAGTGTCTTCCTCTTGTAAAGAGGATTTAAAGAAGTACATTTAATTGAGAGCTAGAAGGGAGTAACAGAAAACGTTAACCTTGCTGAAAGCAAAACAAATATTTCATTCTCATTCTTCCAAGTATCAAAATTAAAGTATCAGTGTTTCAATAATAAGAATAATGTTGAAATTGTATGAAACATGAATCATAAGCATCTAAGACAGTAGATATGAAAACATACATTGAAGGTCTTTCACATTACTACATTCACTGTCAACTGAGAAAGACAAAGTAGAGCTTTAACAATTTCTAGCAAGTGCAATTAAGATGTGGAAGCTGGTCACTGTGCTGAGACTTTTTATAAACTACGTACTAATTCACTACATAAAGAAGATGCAACAACTAGATGGAGCACAGAACTTGTTGAATAAATGTTTTTTTTCCACTGAGTAATGGCTTGATTTTGTTAGTTCTGCTGTCTCACTGTAACATTGCACAATATTTAATGTTTAGGTTTTAAAGTGATCTAATTCATATTCTGAAAGCTGTCATATATCCAATGAAATAAGTAACTGTGTTCACTTCTGGGAAGGAGAAAAGTGTTTTACTGCCTGTGAAATATCCTCCTCTTCCCAGACAATAGACTGGCAGTTATCATGGTGCAGAAAGGCAGGTATCGATACTGTCATACAACAATTAACAAGGTTACTTTTTGTATTATAACACCATACTTGTGCACTGTAAGGCTCATATCTCAGCACTTCAGTCTTTTTATGATTCTATCCCTTTACTTCCGTTTCAACTACTTAAGTATGTGATGGGAGTAGTATTGTCCTGATCAGTTTGTATACCTATTTAAAAGCAGGTCCATGGGATACAGTATCTCTTGCTCAGTGTAAACATATCTTTGAAAACAAGAGAACAATTTCTGTTAGGTGGCTTGACATAGCCATAACAGACATAATAGATTTGATCATTGTTTCAATGTGTTACGTTTACATTTAATTTACTGCTTAACGTATCAAAGTATAGGGAAAAAAAAAATCTAGATCAATCACTATACTAAGGAGAATGTTTCTAAACATCAGACAGCTTTTAGGAAAGGCATCGTGTTCCTATTCTTGTGAAGCATCTCTAAATCTTCCATTGAATTAAAGAAAAAAATTATGAAAGATCATGAGAGAATCACAGCAACCAAAGGAAGATCAGTAGATCAACATTGTTCTTCAGAATACATTATTTCAGGTGAATCATTACACAGGATTCTATAGCTGTAGGTTGGCAAAGAAACTAATACAAGGAGATACACGTTGAAGCTGGAAAGCTGCTGTACTACGAGAAAAAGCACAACAACAAAGAAGCGAACATTTTTCTGGCTTTTGAAATAGAAGTTTTATGACTCTTAAAATACAAAACCAGGAAGAACTGAAAAAACCTCAGATTAAGCACAACTCCAAGTCAAATAGTAAGTAATAACAGAACAATGTCGAGATTCCTGTTAGAAATAGCTATAATACACATCTACATAACTTCCAGTACAATGTTTCTAGTTTTATCCTGCAGTAATCTGGTTTGCTTTGTAAAAAAAGACAATGAAAGATGCTAATCTGATCCTAGAATAATTGCTTATTAGATCAGTGAATTCTGAGAAATGAACGTGGACTAATTAGAATGGAATTCTCTCTACCTATAAAGTACATAGACATCAGAAACACAGGAGTTACACGTGTGCATTTCAAAAGTTGCATAAGTGATGCTGATGCCATGGTGCATTCAATTTATTATTGCGTTGAGCAGGAGATATCAACCCAGTTTTAACACTTTTAGTTGTTAGGTTTTCTATTACTCTATGACTTCGCTCGCAGTGAGAAGCAAGTCCTTTTCGTTTTTTCTTTCTTTATCTTTTAGCCATATAACAGAGGTTATATAAAAGAAAGACTTTGGACACCAGATTCCAAATTACACCATCCTATTACTACTTTCTTTCTATTGTTAAAGTGAACGTAGCTGTTAAGTCTCAGTTTGCTTTCTGGATATGTCAAAAGGTGTGAGAACTAGACACATCTCAAAGTTTCCGGTGTAGCTATGAACAATTCACCATTTTTACAGCTTAAATGTTACAGCTATGTTTAGCTTCCTCAGAAAAAGCATGAAGAAAATGAAATGAATTTTTCTACTTCTGAAAAAAATAAAATTGGTTTCACATGAAAAAAGGAAAAAAACCAATTCAAACCTGGTTAACCTAAAATGCTACCATACCTGACACTGTGGATATGTTTTCTTCTTGGAGGAAAAAAATCGGTGCCTTCTGCTTCTACAGAATTACTAATGAATTCAGCCAAAAAGGCAGAGTTGTTCACTTGAAGGTGATGAGAAAGATCTTCCTGAAAAGTTCTTCTAGTAGATGATAAATAGGTGATTGTGTGAACTCACTCCACGGTAGTGCAGATAAAGCAAACTACTGTTCAAAATTTCCTAGATTTAGAGAATGAAATAAATATATTTGCAAGAAATGAAGCCATATCAAACCTTTCATATTTTTAAATATAGTAACATTTAGTGTGACACAGTGGCAGTCCAGTTTCCAGTTTGAGAATCGCTGTGCGAGCAGTAACATATGTCAACCTCTACAACAAGCAAATAGCTAAGACAAACATAAATGGGAAGAGAGAATGCAAAGAGTCACAGAGAGATAAAGTGATGTGCGAGAAACAGAAACCAGGGCTTGTGGATGCCTGTTCCATCTGCCGTATACCATTTTACTTTCCATATATGGTACATTTAACACTTGCTGTAACATTTAATATATCGAGCACACTGTAATAAGAAGTATCTGTGTGATCTACAGTCCAAGGAATAATGGAGACTTTTTAGCACTGTAGGATAAAAACTATTGCATGTGGTCTTTGTAATGCATCAGTATCAAAAAAAACCCCAAAACAAAACACAACCAAAAACACAGAATGAAAAAAACCCACAAACTGATTTATTTCAGGAGCAGTTATAATGGTTTTACATTAAATTGTCTATAAAAATTACCTGTCGTTACATGGTAACAATTTAGAGGTACTAGAAAAGAATACTGGATCACAGGAAGCCACATTTTTATTAAACAAAAGAAAGGACTTACTCATTTAGCTTTTCCATTGTTGGTGTTCATTGGGTGAACGTGGTAAGTAACAATTGTGTACAATAGCTGACAATAGCACTGCACAAAGGAGGGAGCTCTTCACTCCTCACCTGTGTTTGAACAGAGCTCCGGGGAGAGGATGGCAAGGGGTAATTTTTCTTCCCTAGTGCTGGGCACCCTGTGTGTGCTGCACACCTGGATGGGACTGTGGGAGAACTTGGGTTCTGATCCTCCAACAGGGAAGAGAAGGCACTGAAGTTTTCTAGTCTTATTTTGAGCATTCTGCAGAATGGGGATGTGCTTTTGCGTTTATGCACATTTGTTTAAAAAGAATTACTCTGTCCCTCACCATTTGCCTTATTTTTGGTCTGTGTTTTCTAGTCTTATTTTGAGCTCTTCAGATAATGAGCTGTTTTCCAGATTTCAGTGATGTAGTACGGAAAGAGTTCTCATAACCTTCTGTTGTTGTATCCACTAGATGCTAAAGCCAGGTTCTCCCTCCTCATTTTTCTCTGCTCACCCAGAAGCCTTTCTTCTTGGAATGACAACAGGGCCACAACTGGAGTACACATCATGCTTCTCATAGTGTTGCTGTAGCATCCTGCGCTTTGGTGTTCTGCGTACAGCATAGGGCAATACTGAATGAGAAGTGACATGCCCAGTTTATAAGAAATAAAGGCTGCGTATCTGCAATACTGTGCTTTTGGGGAGTAACCTAGATATAGTCCACGTTGTGCTGGGTGTAATATGGGTACATGCCCAGTCTGGCAGAACCATATGGTCAAGAAACTCAGAGAAGGAAGAATAGGAAATAGCATTGCCCTTTCTTTTACAAATGACAACCAAGGCACAGTTTTTTTCCCCACCAAGATGAAAATGAACATCTGTGGCATGTAAAAGAAACAAATCTCAGAATAACAGATCTGAGGCATTTCTTCTTGGGGACAGCTGAGACACATGAAAGGGTATTTTTTTTGGGAATTTGGCTTCATTCTTTCCCGACAGTAAGGCCTCAAGTCATTACATATTTTTGAATGATATGTTAAGTTCAGCTGATTTACCTTTAGTCATTTTTTTGAAAATTAGTAGTTAAAGATTAAGCAATACAAAGCATATTTTTGCAATGAATTTGACACAATACTTTTTAAGCTCATGAATCTATTAAGGCTTGGACTCTCTCTAGTGTATCAGACAACAGCAGTCATTTACATTATTTTGAAGCTGCAAGTAAGTTTTCAAGGGTAATGGATTATCTTTTTATCTCTATATACAAAATGTTCCTTCATTTATGCCTGATGACTTCTTTTCCCTACCATGTTACATTAAGCAAAATGGACAAGACAGAAAGGATGCTGGTGTATTTTTATGTTAATTAAAGTATTTTAATTTCAAATAGCATTTTAGAAGCTCAAATAGCTTCCAAAAAAGTGGTGCCAGGGCAAAACTAATGAATTTTAATTCCTTTCAATATACTTCTGCTTTCATGAATTCTTTTTGTTACATTCTGATGCATGAGAATGCATCAGTAGGCATTCAGAGCATGCATTCCACAGATCTGATTTTTACAGAAATCCAGCTTAATTTTTTAAGCCACATAATAAAACTCACCTCGTGTGGTATTTTTTCATGACCAATTGAGTAGTAGCTAGAAGACTACATACTTCAGGAAGGTGGACCAACTTTTTCAAGATTTTTTTTTTTTGAACTATGCCTTGCAAGTGACAAGTAATCTCTCTGCACAAGTGATGCGCTTAACTGTTTTGTAGCTAAATCGTGTATTCTCAGACAAATTTTAGGAGTGTGCCACTCCTGTCCTAGAAGGGCTGCAGCTAATAACTTTATCCTTGCTGCAGTTATGTTACTTAAAGCAGTACAACGTATCCCTTCAGCAGTTAAACACTGAAACTTCACTGTATTAACCCTGCTCTTCTACATCTTGGAGTGCCTCGGAAGACTCTCAGCTCCTTGGGAGCCCGAACAGTTTTGGCCATGTAGCTGTAAAGCAGAAATCTCTTCAGACTCTACAGTATGCCCACGACCACCAGAGCTGGTCCAGTGACTATCTACTAATGCTGCTGGTGAGTGGTGCAAGAAAAAGACTCTTGTAGGAGAACAGTCCATATGTTGCACAGACAATTTTAATAACTGTTCTTAGCTATGGCCCCACCAGGCACAGATTTGCTGGCAAAATACTGGCCTGCTGTGATTTACTTCTGCATGCTGTTGAGAATCAGGCACAATAAACCAGTTCTATCCTTCATGTAACGCTTGCCATAGCAGTAATATAAAATGAATTACATTGTTGAGAGGGATTATTGTTACTTATCAGAACAGATAATGACATTGTTTCTTTTTACTTCCAGAACTGTAGTATACCTGGGTGTTTGCGTAAAGCAGCAGCACTAGCCATAATTTACTGCATTGCAGTAAAATCAACAACGCAGCATTCTGCAAAGCCAGGCAAATACTCATATTTGATTTGCTAGGTGAATAGAGAGAGAAAAATGCTCCTTAAAAATATTTTAATCACATTACTATATTTCTTGTTTGTAACCCTCCTAAACCTTCACTCTGTAAACTAAACACTGGTACCATTTGAAACCAAAATGTTGTTCTGAAACCTGATTTGAAACCATTTCTTTTACAAGTAACAAAGTGAACCATACTGATTTTTCTCAAAATTCTTCCTTTTGGAAGGAGGAAAAAGTATGATTTGAGAAGTTAACAGTTACTCATACGTAAGTTCTATCTGAGCAGAAACCAAATTTAAAAGTAAAAATGTTAGGTGTGTAAAAAAATAAAAAAATCTAACGCCATTTAAGAGAAACTTACCGTATCTAGAGAAGAAATAAAGGAATTTTATGTAGTTGAAAGCAAACACAAACTTAGGATATTGCTGTCCAGCTATGTAGTGCCTTAGTCATGTATATTTTTTTAATTAAAAAAATTACATAGTTTATGCTATCAGAGTGTAGAAAATACAGTTGTCAACAAGTTTCGTGGGTTTTTTTTTTCAATTATTTCTTTTCATTTTTCCCCTCTCCAATGAAAACCTGACACATTATAAACATTTTTCTTGTCTGTTTACAGTTTACCATCCTAAACTTAGCTTCTGGTAAAACTAATTTTTTTTCTCCAGGTTTTCTGGAACTGACACTGTGATGTGTTGTTATTTTGTTCAGTAAGAAGTTGAATATTTGATAGATATAATTTATTTCTAATTAACTTATGATAAGAAGAATTATTGTAGTATTGAAACAATCTACTCTTGGCTTAAGTTTGCAGTTTGTTGTTGCTGTGTGAAACACGAAGAAAGGCAACTCATCATCTCAGTTTAGTGGCAGGGATCTTCATACCTGTTGAATATGTAAGAAGAATTAAGATGAATGTATGCTTACTTTAAACATACGCTCAACACAAAAAGTGGTAGGCTTTGTGAACTTTTATCTATACTCCAAAATTTCGTAAGTTAGCCAAATAAAATATAGGTTTCAGGATTTCCTTAAAAACAAAAAAATGAGTTATCTGCATGAAGATTGTACAAATTCGTTAAAAGTGCAGTCTGGTACAACCAATGGGAGATTTCCTTCTAGAACAAAAGACCTTTCATATAGAGTACCGGGACCATAAATTTTAACATGAAAGACAAATGAATTTACAAGTTTGAAATATATGCAGAGAGAGAACTGAAAAACGTAAAATAGAAACTCTAGCCAAAGATGTTTTATTTAAGGGTAGACTACATGAAATAACTTTTATCAGTTAACCACCATATAGTAACTCTATGTTATTATTCTAGGTACCTGGGAATAACAAGACCTCTCACGTACCCTGTAAGGCAGAATGGGAAGTGTATGGCCAAAATGATCCTCTGTGTGTGGCTCCTGTCTGCCTCCATCACTATACCCCCGCTCTTCGGTTGGGCCCAAAATGTAAATGATGAAAAGGTCTGTTTGATCAGTCAAGACTTCGGCTATACCATTTACTCTACAGCAGTTGCATTTTATATTCCAATGTCAGTGATGCTTTTCATGTACTATCAGATTTACAAAGCTGCCAAGAGAAGTGCTGCTAAGCACAAATTTGCTGGTTTTCCCCGGCCAGAAGAAGTTGATGGGATTTCTATGAATGGAGTTGTAAAACTGCACAAGGAATCTGAAGAATGTACTAATTTTTCACGACTCCTAAAGCACGACAAGAAAAACATTTCCATCTTTAAAAGAGAACAGAAAGCTGCCACTACACTTGGGATTATTGTTGGGGCTTTCACTGTCTGCTGGCTGCCCTTCTTTCTCCTCTCAACTGCCAGGCCCTTCATCTGTGGTACTGCATGTAGCTGTATCCCACTGTGGGTTGAGAGAACATTTCTATGGTTGGGTTATGCAAACTCTCTCATTAACCCTTTTATATATGCTTTCTTCAATCGGGACCTAAGGACAACTTATCGCAACCTCCTACAATGCAGATACAGGAATATCAACAGGAAACTATCAGCTGCAGGGATGCATGAGGCTCTGAAGCTTGCAGAAAAGCCAGAATTTGTTCTGTAAGGTCACTCATCCTTTACTATGATAATTTATTGGTTTATCACATTAGCTTTTCCCCCCACAGATTTGAAAGAAGAGATATGGGAAGAATCAGGCTTCTTGAACACTGTTAATGCAGTTATCAAGAAACTGGAAGGTAGCAAGTTTAATTCTTGTACAGCCCACCAGTCATAGTGAGCCTGGAGGAACAAGACCACCATTTCAAGAATTTGGGTGTAAGAGAAAAACCAGAAAAGGGGAGGGTAAAAAGCAGTGCAGAGTGTTTGAGTTGCTAGTGAGGAAAGTTGGCCTAACCCATTTGTTTGGCCCTTGGCCCCAAACAACTGGTCTGAATGTTGGATGCATCTTGTATCCTAGAGATCTTTCACTGTAATAAAGACCTGAGAATGGTGAAAAGTTCAGTATAATTCATTGCTTTGTTATTATAAAAACAAACCATTTAAGAAGAGGCTGGATCAAAGAACTTACATTGTTTAGGAATACTCTATTATGTATTCAGAAACATGTGTCCATTAAAGGTTAATTTATTGGATTGCCTGAAAATAAACTACTTCGTGAAATTTAATGTTGCCTTTGCACAACAACTATGGCACTGAAAGATTGCATTTCTAATGTGAATATAAAAGTTTGAGCAAAGTCGCATGGACCAACATCTGCTGCCACGTATAGTCATGCAGCATAATTAGCTGCAGTGCTGCTATGCCAATTACACCAGGTAAAGATCTTGTCCTATATTTCTAACATAACAAATATGTCTGATTACAGTCTATTTCAGGAGCTGTCTGGTCTTTGTCCATCTTTTGTCTCTTTAATTTTCTTGGCTTTATCAGCAGAGCTATTCACTAACCTAGGTGGAGACTTCATCTGTGCTCAAGTCATTTCTGTTGATGTATGGCTAGTCATTGTTCCACTTCAGTAGTTAATTTATTGTCAATTTGAAAGCTCTTCTAGCTTCTTGGGGTTTCTTTCCTTTCTGAAGTCAGTAAGGAAAAAATAAATGTAAGATTTTATGACATTCAGAAACATCTGCACTTTATCCTTGCAAACTGATTTTGGTAACCACTTCTGCTTAAAATGTCGTAAAGCCTTGCCTTGTGTTAGAATCAAGATAATCCACTGTTTCTAGTTGTTTCCCACCCACCCTACCTAAGTATGTGATTCCACTTTTGACTTGGGTAACAAAGGTCTTCCCTCAATAGATCAGGGTCAAATATTATAACAATATTTATATTTAAAGTTTAACAGTAATAAAAACATTAATTATATTATTAGCAGTGATGTACTAATATAAAATGCAGTGGTTATGTAATATATTACTATAATAATCTAAAATAATAATAAATTTAAAACAACTTATAAGAACAAGATGCTTTTTCTGGACTGAGTTTGCACTGCATACCACGTTCCAGATGAAGCACAGAGTACATTAGTGAATGAAGGCCGTTTCAGAGCTCAATATCCTTTTTCAGATATCGAGACATCAAATAGGAGACAATATGTTTGTTATCAAATTGCTTCAGCAGCAAATAGTACTTTAGGCTAACTTCTATCCCTGCTTTCTATAGTACGACAACACAATGACTTAAATGAATTCAGTGATGTTAATTTGAACTAAGTAGTGAGAAGTTTATGATCTCTTGTTCAAAGCATACACGCATCATTGCAAACACCTGGGTTTTTAAGTGGAAGATACACAAGACCTGGGTTGATGTGCTGAGTTATATGTACTGAGACAAGGTTAAGCCCTTTTAGATGGATTTATATACTAGGATACATGCAGTAGGAGGTATGTTTTTGTCTCATTATTAGAGAAGGATCACAGTTTTGTAATAGTAAGAGATAGGCTATAAACCAGCTTCAAAAAAAGTTTTTTAAAGAAGTATCAAATTGATTTGGAACAGTCCAATTTCTCTTAAATATTCCAAAAGTATTACGTGCAGAAAGACAAGAGGAGATTTTAGCCCAGAATATCCACAAGCTCTGTAGTACAGAGTAGAACTCATGTTAGTTCAAGCCTGTTTTCTACATTGACATGAAATTATGTTTCTGACTTTGTTACCTATTAGAGTATCAATTTTTGAGTTCCTAGCATAACTGAGGAGCTTTCACAGACCTTCTGTAATTTTTTTTTCCCTATGTGAGGATATATAAGAGAATATACAGATAAATAAAGCTGTGAAGATTCCAAATAGGATTTTAAAACTCTGGAACTGATGTTAGAATTCTGGGCAGAAGTTTCAGGCATTTTTTTATTCTACAGGGAAGTCTGAGAAGCTGCATTCCCTTGAGATTTTTTTTTTTTTTTTTTTTTAATGAAATATGTCTTTTGAGTCAGAATTTGACATTTGCCCAACTGTCATAAAAGACAATTACTTTCCTCAGGGAAAGTGTCCTGCAGGACTCCACCTCTCCTCTACCATCTGTTTCAGGTAATGAGAACCCAGGAAAGAAGAGTTGTTGTGGACTGTGTGTCAGTCCTTGAAGTTTTTGGAGGCAAACAGCCACCCTTGATCTCTGGATATGTTTGGAAAGAAAGAAGAAAAACAAAAGTAAAAAACAAGTTTCTTCATTCAACCAAAACAAAACACAGCTATGTGGCAAATTGGAGCTGTATTTGAGGGAAAAAGCAAAGAAGTCGAGAAGATTAGAACAATGTACCGGCACATGGGTAACGCAGCCCTGAGAAGAGGAGAACGCTTTCAGACAGTTCTAACTGAAAGAGGCTTAGATAAGAAGCACAAAGAAATAATTGCTTAGGTTCAAGAACAGTACTTTTTACTTTTTAAAAAGATAAATAAATAGAACTGTATCAAAATTCTTAACTACAGAAGTAGTATTTTTTTTTTAATTAGATAATTCACTGTTCCTCTGACAAACGGGTAACATAGGAATGGGTGAATCAGAAGTCTACGTCATCATGCATGCAGCCTGGTACATGCTAGTTCCAACCCTGGAAGAGATCACACTCTTGGTATGTGTGTTCTTTCAAATGTTACCAAGAGAAAGCAAGACAGGTGGATCAAATAGATGGAGTTGTGAAAAAAAGGTAATAAAAAACTCCGAGAGCAAGCCAGAACATAGGGAGGCCAGCATAAGACTAACTGAATGAAGACAAAGGAGAGATATTGGAAGCAAGACATGGAAGTAGTTCTAAGTATCACACTTGTGATTGGATAGTTACTTTTTGAAAAACATACAAAAATGTAGAGGCAACAAGGGTACATATCCAAGATTTTAAGGATAAAGATGCGGACCTTTCTAAAACATGCTTGTACAACCTCAGTGAAAAGACTGTTGCTACCTCATTGCTTAAAGGGCAGCTGGGATCTGCAGGTCAGCACTACTCCAGATTTAACAATTTTTTTTAAAATATATATATATATACATTTTAATAGCAACATGAAGTGAATTATGACTTTAAGTAAGAGCTGTTGAGATGTAAAAGCAATGAAATCTAAGCCAATCTTTCTTTTTAAGAAACAATGCATGTTGTCTAAATCCACAAACTCTAGTCACAGAAGGATGTGGATGACAATGACAGCTAATGCTGTAACCCCACCCCTGGGAGCTTTCAGCTATCTCATCATTAAGTCACAGTCTGAGATGTGAGAAGCCCCACATTGAACTATGGAGTGTGAAAGACTTGAAATATTGGACAATCTCAGGTTTTCTGTGAAGGTAGCTGTCACTTTGTGTAGCGTTTCAGTGTTTGACAAGAAAGCTTGGAGTTGGTCCTTGGGTGCACTGGGCAACAGAGTCTGGAAAACAAGAAAGACTGGAAAAAGCTGTCCTAGAGAATAAGATTGTCCATTAACTACAGCACAGAACTGTCTCTTACCAGCCAGACATTTTGTCTGAGGAAATTCAGTGCAGCATTTGTTATTAACTACAGTACTGACATGCAGTATTTCTGACTAGAAAGCTTAGACATATCGCTGCACACCCTAGACTACCAGCTGGCAGTTCCGAAATTAGTTTCTAACCACTATGTGATTTCTGGACAGTGATGGTGGCAGGAAAATGGGACCAAATTTTGCTTCCATTTACTAGACCGACAAGCTTTTTAAGCAGTTGTGCTTAGTTCATACACATGTTGCACTTGTGTTTGCTTTCCAGGATCTCATAAGGCTATTTAGCCTTTTTGCTTCCTCCATAGCTCTCAAGTGGGAATTCACCTCTCCTTATTCAGGCAGGGAAGGAGTCACCACAATGGCTTTTTAGATTAGGGCTTTTTTCCCTTTTCTGGTTGGTGTTTCTGGGGGAATGTAGTCAGCTATACTGGATGAAGTGACGATCACTCAGCTATACCGTGTCTAAACACTGGGAAAAACAAGGTGATACTGGGAAATGCTCAGGCAGCATTTTCAGAGTGATTACCATGGTGTGTGCTAGGAGTTGATGAAATCAGGAAGCAGCTGTGCAGCTGCTGACAGCTTCTAGATCACCTCTTCATCCAGCACAAGCAACCACTCAGTCACAGTCTTCAGCTGCAGACTGAGATGTTCAATTGCTGTCAAGATTATCTAGACATCACCACAGGGAGATGTCAGTCAGACCTTAATGTCTCTTTGTTCACCTCTAAAGTGTATGTAAAGGTCCTTGAGAGCAGCCACTGAGTGAGTTGATTCCCTAAAAGGAGTTTTAGTCATAGCTGTGCCAGGGATCCTTCCCTGAACCCACCTTTCATTATAATGAACATTTTTTTACCCAAAATAAACACCAGCTGTGGCCAAGACAAAAGCCAAAGAGCAAAGCTCTGAAAGAGGCACAAAAAATTTTAACCTTCACACATCTCATTATATGGTATTAGCAATATCCTATCGATAATTAATCCATAAAGTTAACACTAGTTCTCAATGGATCCCAGGTGAGGGAGTCTGGATGAGCTTCCTTTATTTGCAACAGTCTTTCTATAGCATGCCTCATGCCAGTAATGTAGCAGCCAATGTATGCGTTGTACTTTACTGGGAAGTCCCTTGCATCCTTCTAATCTCATCCTGCTCAGATGTGCCACAGTTATGTCATTTTTCCTCAATGAACAAGGCACAGAGCAGCTCACAGTAAGGTCTCTAGATGAATAGACTTAGACTCAACAATTCTCCTCAGCATAAGCAATACCCTTGGAGCAGAATTTGAGAGAATGGTTTCGTGAAGAGTTTGGTTTGGCTAATTTTTCAGCCTTCCTGCCCGCTCCACACACTACCATCACTTTTTATTGAACTAATTACTCAGAGTCAAATCAGTAACTGTTGCTCAGAGGTTCTCAAGTGTCATACATGACTATATTTCTTGCCATTCCTGCTGACAAGCTGCCTTTGTAAACGTACAGCTAGCCTACTGTAAACCACTGTCCCATTCTGCAGTAGCAGTTAACCTGCAGTAGAGCGAGTAACAACATATAGTATTCCCCATGGTATTTTTCTTCCTCATCCAAACAAAGCTGAAGGTTTTGTTGCAGTATCAAAATATCATGTAAACTGTTCTCCCCTCACTCACTGAATACTGCTTTTTTGAGGGAGACCATCTGTGGCGGAAGCCTCGTTCCTAACATTTTCTCCCAGCTCCCGCAGTCTACCAGCCTGTGGGTTTAATACTGTAGCACAACGTTGTCACTTACCAAACTCCTCTGTTTAGCAAGAGCCTTACTGGGTAATAACAGAAATAGAAGAGCAGTAAAACGTGAATTTATGGCAATATCTCATAATATGTCTATTGCTTCACGTTTCAGTCTCACGAAAATTGAAGCAATGTTTTTCATGCTCTGTTCAGATGATTTACTAGCTAGCACCACCTGCAGAAAGATATGTACAACAGAGGAAAATAAATCTACTACAATGAGACATAGGGAAGGGAATTATTTTTCAAATTAATACTATAAATAATGCAGATACAATCCATTCACTCCGTCTCTCTCTTTGATGGCAGGAAAATTAATTTCCAGGCAGCCCCTGCCCCAGACACTAGGGTCGGCACAGCATCGTTACAAGAACATTATTGAGGCAAGTTTTGGAATTTCTAACCAAGATGCTGCAGGTACAGAACTGGAAGGTGTTTTGAAGCAAAGCCATTTGTTCTGTTGCTTTCCCCTAGCTATGAACTTTGCTTTCTGTATTATTTTTCTTATATTTCAGGAAAGTATTCAAAGTATCATATTCTCAGAAAATGTGCAAGATCCATGTATCACCAAATCCTGTTCATGGTTTGCTTAAGAATCAGTTCTCATCTTTTAAAACAGTGTTTCTCAGGAAGACACAGGGAGACAGAATGGAGACATTTCAGAGACATGGGGAATAGTCTTAATGTGCAAAATTATTAATATCCTGGAACAGAAGACAGCCCTTATTTCGAAGGTTGAGGAGGTAGGAGACGGCTGGATTTTTATTTTTTCATAAGAGGAGGGCTTAAGTAAATAAACAACAACAACAAAGCCTAAGAAACAGTACATTAGAAGAACAATCTTTTCAACATATGAGAAATACAAACTTAGACACCTCTTTACTGATTTTAATCCCTTAAGTAGCTATTGCTACTAAAGAGCAGGTTCAGCATGATTTTGAAGTGAATTTATACTGTTTTCTATACCTGCTTTGTATACATTTTGCCAAACAGCCTGTCATTCCCCACACTCACTATTCTGGCACGCTGTTCAGCCACCCGGCTGGATTGCCAAACCCCTTCTCATGTAGCGATATTTCCAACAGAGCAGAATGGCTTTTACTTACTTAAAACTGAAAGACACTTAGGATTCCCATATTATTTTTTCTTCACCACTAGCTAAAAACACCCATTGTGATATTGTGTTTCCTTAAATACATTAATATATGGCTACTATAGGACATAATATTTTGATAACTTGTAACTTTGTGACTTTACTGATTCAAATTATTATTTCTGTAGTTTGTGATCTTTTACATAGAACCAGCCAAGTTACTTCAGAAAAAAAAAAATGGAAACAGATGTATCGAAATTTCCAGAAGAGACTGATGCACTTCTATAAACCAACATACCAGACTGAATAAATATTTCCCTTTTAGTTTTCTATCTACTCAGTCAAAACCAACAATATTTCGTTAATTCAGTAGTTGTGTGGTCTTGCTAGTTCCAGAAAATTGTGTTTACAGTATACTTGTTTTTACTTTCTGCAAGAGAAGAGAAAGAAAGCCACTGTAGTACACTTAGTCCAGCCCTTCTGGAAAAGCTGTGTTTTAAAGCATGGAAAAACATAGCAGAATCCATCTGGACAAACTCACTAATGTCTCAGAAAACTTTGCACCTTTGGCTAATCTAACCAGGATTTTGACAGGTCTATGATAAAACAGCAGAGATTTTTCAGTCAAAGCTACCATCCTGAGGATGATTGCAAGGAAAAGATAAAATTAGGCACATTAAATGAACATTTACTTCCCAACAATAGTTGCAAAGGAAAACCACCACACCCAATAAGTAAAAGCAATGATGATATTTTTGTAATCTCAACACTTGAACAGCACACAATACCAAAATATTACAGCTGCTTCTTAGAAATACTGAAATTAATGCCTTTGTGTTTCCAAACCAAGTAAGAGCTACTTACCAACAACTTTAAGAGTCTGTTTTCTTTGCATATTTAATTAATGGAGACTTTCATTAGGGAATGCTGGAGCAAGTTGCTGTGGTTTTGCGGTCTAGTAAAATAATTTTAACTTAGCATGTGTTTATTGTTTAGGGGATGTACACCTTCTGCATATTGATGTACTATTGAGGACTTATTCAGAGTACATATTGCCTCTCCAAACTAAGGGCATTAAAGAAGGCCAAATATTTATCATTATAGAGAAGAAATAACAGAAGTAATTAAAAAGTAACATGGGAACCATGTAGGCACAGAGAACTTGAAATCTTTTGGATATTTCACTGCAAACATGCAGAGAACCTATCTATCCCTCACGGAATACGTACAGTTTTTGTTAGTAGGTGTATAGTATTTTTGACAAACACATAAATTATATTTCTTTATTTGAAGTAGGATATACAGAAAGTGAAAATGGTGCTAAAGGGTTTTAACTTGCAATTACAAAAAAAAAAAATCAGGTGTTCAATTAGATACACAAATTAATGCAGTAACTTTTTATTTTTTAAGATTAGTCTTCTCTTTCCAAAATAATCCTGTCAGCCCAGAAAACAACAAAAAGTCATCAGCACCAAAATCATTTGGAATTACAAAGATTTATAAAAACAAACTTTTAGCCATAATAACGAAATAACTCGTCTTCTGTCCATATACTTTTTCAGTTGTTCCTTCGATGAATGCAATACATGAACAGAAAACAGCATTTCCTAAGGTGAATTATGTAAAGTCCAGAATTTTATTGTGTCTTTTAAAAAAACCCCTATAATTAACTTAAATGTAACATTTAAAAAAAATTATTCTTGCTTTCCTTTAGAACTGGTTTTGAACCTGGATGTAATTACCTTGTCAGTTTTCAAAAGTTCACACTTACCTTCCTTTAATTTGAATCAATTTTTGCCAAGTTATGTTTTCATTTAATAACACATTTGAAACGAGTGAGGATGCAAGTTTGTCTCTAAAAATACCTCCTCCTGATGCATTTACTGATGTGAATAATCTAATGGCTTCAACAGGGAGACTATAACAAGACAAAGGATCACCTTGTTGCATGCTACAGCCAGGCAGAACGGGAGTTGGGATGCGTTGAAAACCTGTCTTGTGATCTCACAGACATTACTGTTATGACATTTCAGCCTGGTTACTGTACAGGATTGGTTCTTCCCTTCACCAAACTTCAGAAAAGAGGCAGAAGTGTGCCCTAATTATAGAGTGATGATATTATAGGTAGGATAAAATATAACGTAATTGCAGCTAAGATTTATATTCCATGCCAAGATTTTGCAGTAATTAGAATCATAGAATAGTTTGGGTTGGAAGGAACCTTTCAAAGCTCATCTAGTCCAACCCTCCTGCAATGAGCAGGGACATCTTCAACTAGATCAGGTTGCTCAGAGACGCAGCCAGGCTGGCCTTAAATGCTACCAGGGATGGGGCATCTACTATCTCTCTGGGCAACCTGTTCCAGTGTTTCACCACCCTCATTGTAAAAAATTTCTTCATCATGTCTAACCTGAATCTCCCCTTCTTTTAGTTTAAAACCATTACCCCTTGTCGTATCGCAACAGCCCCGCTAGAAAGTCTGTCCCCAAATTATTTGTCTATAGATGATTTTATGAAATTGAGGGAGAAGTCTTCATTACTGCCCTGGCTCCTTTCTCCCTCTCTTGCATGCGTGAGGTCCCCATGAGCAGTGATACATGTAGGCTCATGCTGCCACCAGAGCCTGGAAGGCTGGGCCAGATTTGGGGCTCTCAATAAAACCACCTGCATTTTCTGAGCTAATTTTGGGCTTGTGTTACTGAACTGTGTAAAATGGACTGAGAACTTCCTCAGTTCTCACAGCAATCTGAAATGTGATGAATACAAAGGACTTGAAAACCACCGCAGTCCTCTGCTTTCCCATAGCTTCTTCCTTTGCACAGCACCTCTGAGAGGTATCTCATTAACCATGATCTAATTGCCTCTTCAGAAATGTTTCCATGTATTCCCTTGGTATTTGGATCAGGACTTTTAGTTGGTCCAGGACATTTCTCATCTAATTCATCTACTTTTTTAAAAACAGGAGAAATCCTGATTTCTCCAGAGAAAAAGGCTCGTGGCCAAATGTGCGTTAAAGCAGCCAGAAAAAAACAAGCCAGAACTGGAAGAAGAAAAATGAAGAGTTGGCCTCTGAAGAACTCAATAGATTTATGACATGTACTTCATCTTCTTTTGATGGGAATGTTCTAAAAATACTCAATGAGCTCAATACATTACATTAAATACATTTATACTGGAAGTAGTCACATCTTGTTTGTTATGGAGAAAAGAGCTGCTATATACAAATGAAAATAGTTTTCTGCCTGAGAAAGCCAAATCATTTCAGCAATAAGAGTTTGGCACATGGGGTGGAGAACAAAAACGCAAACAAAACTCAAAGATGAAGCACTGTACAGAATTCCACCACATTAACTAATGTAGAAGAGCATTCATTTATGTTTACCATGCTTGTAGGTTAGAACAGTGATACTAATAATTGGGATCATCAGTGATACCAAATGTATTTTGCTGTACTACAAAAAGAGGTTTTCAAACAAATGGTGGCTCTGTAAGCTGCTTTCAGGGCTTGCGTTAGAGAGATGCTGTGTAGCTAGAATGGGATTGAGAAAGGCAACAATAAAAGACCAATTTTTGGAAAAGCATTCTGTTGTACAAAGCGGATGTCTGTTTACTTGTTAACATACATATGGTTTGTTCTCGTTAGCGTTTTGAAAAAGCTGCCTTCAGTTACACTCTGACAAAAGTTAAGGGACAGAATTAGAATACACATGTATTACACTATAGTTAATTTACGAATACAACTACTTTAATGTAATTTTCTTGATCTGACAATTTATAAAAAAGTTCTCTCTCATTTTAACTGAAATAATTATAAAAGGCTGGAGAATTTCCATAGCACTTTGCTTTTTGTCTTCCTGGCTAGGCAGACTGGACTGAGAAATACGAAATTTATTATTTTTAAAAATGTGTTTAAGAAAAATTATTTCTGCCAATGTTTGGTTACAATAAAAATAAAGCCCTTTGACTTGACAAAAATTAAATAGGCAAATGTTAATGATCATTTGTCTCAGGGAAAACTGATTCAAGGGATCATTCCTCAAATAAGCCTTCAAATATTTTTGTTGTTGTTTCTGAGCTACTTATATTCATTTCCCCTCGGAGTTTCTAAACTATGAGTGGTTATACATTGCACAATGCAGCAGGATGTACCATTCCTAAATGCCATCTTCTCCAATGGTACATCTCTATGTGCGCTTGCCTTATTTCCATAGCCATACGATTTGTGATAACTTAGTCTCCTACTTCCAGTTTAACAAAAATGCTGCTGCTAAATCATCTACTGACTACATATGCCATTAAAGCTCTGATTTCCTTTGTTTAAATTAATATTCAAGTTCACAATAGTTATCTGAATGAGGAGCCAGGCATACCAGCACAAACCAGTTCTTTACTTATCAACGAGAGATAAATAGGGAATGGAAATCAATTCATGTTAGGCCTATGAAAACCTAGGACGGAGACCCAAACCTACCTTCTGCTTGCTGTCCTGACAGCCTGAGTTAACTCCTGTTGTTACAGAAGAGAGCACCAAAGTAGCATCTTTTCACTGTACTAGATCAGCAAGACTCTTTTTCAGGACTTCACTGATAAATCCCTCTGAACTCTGCATCTGAAGCAAGATGAGTCTTATAATTTGTTTTAT
This sequence comes from Pampusana beccarii, assembly GCA_013399365.1. Lineage (NCBI taxonomy): Eukaryota > Metazoa > Chordata > Aves > Columbiformes > Columbidae > Pampusana > Pampusana beccarii. The sequence goes on along the minus strand of VWYH01008820.1, from coordinate 262,876 downwards.
TTCCTAAAGGGAATGACACTACAGTGCTTTTTACTTGGTTAGACTTAAGTGTTTAACAGGAAATGGGACAGTTATTGTCAATGGCAAACGGACCAGTTCTGATTGAATTACATGATCATACATTCAGAGAAACTCAGCTGAAGTCAAAACTACACTGGCAAATAATGTAACTGGACCTAATGAGAAAAAGAGATGATAGATCCATAAACGTAACAGCAAGAAGAAAAAAAGAAGAGGGGTGTGTTTGTGGTGTGGAAACAAAGGAAAGAAAGAAGTGTTTCTTCTCTTAAAAAACCCAAACCTTAAAATAAAAAGTGGTGGTCACACTCTGAAACTGATTTTTAAGCTTTATGGTCTCACTTGCATGACCATTACACAAAGGGAATGAAACTGTTTTACTTAGATGAATTAGGGTGTCGCTTTCCTAGTTCGTGATATTGTGTCAAAACCTTAACTACAAGTGAAATGGAAAACTTATACCTCATATGAATAATTTATTAAAAACAAACACCCCAGACAAACAAAAAACAAATACTACCAGTGACATCTTTCTGTGAAAATTCATGAGTATTTTTAATGTTGTTATTTTAAGTTTAAGTAAATATTCATATTCTAGGAGAGATATAACGGAGGGCAAAAGAGTCAGAGAGAGTTTGAAGCTGTTGGACACCTACAATTCCAGACAAATACATGTATACATCTATATAACACGCACAATCTATGCCTCACAGTTTAGAATGGTGCTGACTCATGAAAAGAAGGCAACAAATATATTGTTAGCTAATAAACATTCATTTCTTTTAATATCTATTAAATTCCCAGAATCTTGCAGAAAATATAAGAATATTTTACAGTAAGTTGTGGCATGATGGACCTATAAAGTTGCAGTTCTGATTTTTTCACAAAGTGTTTTTCAAACAGGAGTTTTCAGACACGTAGACAACACAAAGAGCATTTGGAACTATGCAGTACTGATACTTTGTCATACAAAATGAAGCTAATTTTTTTCCTGCTGTAGCTGTCAGGTCTGTCACTTCTTTCAAACCAACACACAAACCCCCTCAGTAACTGGAAGAGTCACTCAAGGCTAAGTACATGTTTCAAGACTAGCAAATAACGCAGACAATGTTTTAGAAGATTAAAGAAGTAAGGCTGATCAAAAGAAGTCAAGAGATTAGATAGCCTACTGGGAGAAGAAGACAAGATTTCAACAGTTTCTGTAACCAGTAGTACAAAAGCAGCACATGGACCTGCCTTACACAGAGAAAATCCACATCCCTGGGCTGTAGATATAAGCACAGCAAACTAAATAATCCCAGAAACAAGGCTCAGACTCACAGTTCTGGGTCTATATGAGATGCCTTTCCAGCTCTGTCACCAAATCTGTTCCGGGATGTTGCAGTGAGCAGTTTGCATTTTCACAGGGCTGCCTTATGGTAGCTATCACTGCATTTGTCAATTTTAATAAACAAAATTAATTTCCCAAAAGTTTGGCAAAACCACTGATCTTTAACTATGTGCCACAGCCTGTCTTGTTCTCCATATGTATTCTTGGGCTCAACAGACAGCTGAGACATTTGGTGGACCAGCCTACTACACCTTCATTGTATTTCTATTGTAATTCCCTCATAATCTGTTTCTTTGTCCAGGTTGATCTGTTCTTTACAAATGTAAAGCCTTTTCCTAGCTGCCCCCTTGATTCTAGTGTAAAGTTCTTGCTACATTAGCTAATTTTATTTATATGACAATGTGATTAATTTGCTTCAGATCTCAGCAAAAAATAAATCCAATGATAAGAGAATAACGTTTTTCTTATTATCACAAGATGCACTGTTGAAAGAGTTACATGAAAGCATGAAAATACATATCTATGTATAATATGAAAACAGTCACATGTTCTTGATAAGTTCAATAGATAAAAGTGAATTTTATATATTATTTCAGTCAGCTGGGACTTTTAATATGCAAAAGTCACCAGAGGATTGAGCTAGAACTCTATATATTTTAACTAATATATATTTCGTTGATGAGATCTAGTGAAAAATAAAGACAGTTGACATAAGATACTATTTCCCACAAATAGCTTATCAGAAAATGTAAGGAAAACGAGTTCTACAAGTTGTAAGTGGCACCTGCTGAAAATGTTGATTGTATTTTGTTGTAATATGAGTCTTATTTGTAAAAAAGAATTGCTGCTACTTGCATTGCAAATTATTCGAACTTATACAGCAGACTAATTTAGTAAAAAAGGAAATAGGGTTCTTCTATATTAGGTAGTGAGTTATACTAGGCTTTTAAAATATGTAAACCCAGAGGGATATTAAAATGTTAATTTGGATAGTATTTAAAAGGTAATTACTTTTATACAATAAAATAAGAAGTCTACTGAATACTAATCCTTGTGTCATGTGCTTTCTTTGAACTAATGCTACACAAAATAGAGAATCCATTTGTTTAAGTGATTTTAATTTAGATTAATGGCAGCCATTCTCAAGTATAAATAGTGTCTGTTTTTTTCATCTTGGCTCATTTAAAATCCTTACTGTATCAAAATTAACATTAAAGAAATGTACCTACACTTGTTGGGTAGCACTGAACTGAAAGAATGATAGATGGGAAATTCTAATGACTCTCTGGATGAAAGGGTGGTTTGGTTTCTTCAGCACAAGCACTGCTACAAAAAACACTGGCTCAGGCCATATTGAGTAAGTTGAGATTGATTGCTCCTGAGCAAAAGCTGATTTCAACAATTCGAGACTTTTAAGGGAGGAGCAAATGCTCAAAATTTTAGTTACGTTTCGTTCCAGAGAAGATTACTCAGACCAGAAAGGATATTTTGTCCCATTTCTTAAATAACAATCTAAATACAGATTTACTTATAGCTTTATTTAAAGAAGTCATACAGCACACTGTCTAGGAAATCCTCTGTTAGTGTCTTGCTCGTTGAAAATGAATGGCCAAAGAAAGATTTATTTGAAAAAAATCTAAGGACCTTGACTAGTGTAGTCAAAATTGTTTTCATTTATAAACAGAATTTTAAGTATTTGTATCTTACTTTCATTCACACTCATTTTATTTGTTTCCTTGCAGGGTTGCATATATGAATACTATATAGTTTTATTATTTCCCTTCAAGCCTTCTTTTTTCCTGCAATTTGCAGACCATTTTCAAAGTTTTTACTCATAGTGATAGTTCAATGGACACAGGCTGGTAAACATAGACCTATAATATAACCTCTCAACCCAAATATATTTCAGATAATCCAGACCTTTAGAGTACACTTGACATTTATATTATGCTTCTGATGACCTACTCAATGCATAGAGGGCATCCATAGAAAACAATATTCACACATTTTATAGTAAGTTTTGTTTGTGGCAAGTGTTTTCTTCATTTTCCCTCTGTTGTATCAGTGCTTATTTCTTCAGTCAACATCTCCTATACTTGACTACCTCTCTGAATTCTTTTGTTAAAAATGCTATCTATCTAAGAAACTAAGCTGGGTATTTACTCAAGTAAACAGAGATGATTTCCAGCTAAATCAAAATAAACCAATAAATGAGGAAGTCGCATATGATCATTTTTTTAGCACATCATAAAAGACATTTTTAGAAGAGAGTATTTTGAAACTGCTCTCAAAAAAATCAGTTTTATGTGTAACCATTTGAGTTGTTCTGTAGCAAACCGCATCCCTTATAGTTCCAATTACCAGATTCAGAAAATATGAAAGACACAAACAGCAACATAAACTGTGATAATAAATAATATGAGAGAAAAGCTGGTAAAAGAAGCATTTAAGACACTAAACGTATCTATGCAGTACGCCAGACCAAATAGAAACCAAACAAGCAGGTTATACCTGCGTTCTCAGTCTAGAGACCTCCCAGTGGCTGAACCCAGAGAGGTGCACCCAGGGTGTGTACCACAAGACTTGAGTGCATGTTTTCTCCCAGCACTGGTCCCCCGACTGCGTGCATGGGGAGAGGACCAGGGTGTGTGGGCACCAAGATGGGGCACACACCAACATGCCTCCTGCTCTGGTCAGCTCTGGAGCACACCACAGGGCACGTCTGACCTCGGAGCACAAATTGCTGAGGAACAAGAGCTCAGTGAGTCCTACAGACCCACGCCCAAAGTCAGGGCACACCAGGCCACAATTAACTTTCTTCTTGGAGAAGTGACCTCTGTGAAAGGACTCATTGAGCTCCCTCTGAGGAGGTAGTTGGTGGGAATGTAGCAGAGCCAAAAAACCTTACCTTTCCAGTTCCCATCTTTCTGATTCTAGCTGTCATTTAACTGAACAGAAAGGAATCTTTGCGCTATCCCTGTTCTTAATTTATTCTTGCCAAGCTGGACATCTCTTAACCATTACTTAATTTTTAGCAGGAATATGAAGCCCTTCTTAAATGTTTTCTGATGAAGTTACAGCCAGGGCAGATGAACTGTGTAAGCTTCTTTCACACAGTAAAACTTAGGTTAATCTATACTTAAAATGAGAAATGCCAAGAACCTCTCTCCTCTGCTAGGCCATTTACATATGCCCACTCTGTATTCATTAGCTCGACATTTACTGCTCTTATTCTGTCAGCAGAATGTTGATTTGATTTTCACTCTTGCTATTATAATGCCACAGGTATAATAGCACTATGAATGGTGCAGTAGGTTTACAGACTGAATAAAATATTATTTCTGAGGAGTAATTACTGGTAGGAAACTGAATTTTAATAACAACTTACAACTGGATAGCAATTAGCTAAACAAAACCATTTTACTCATTATGATTTATAGATGAATCATTGGAGAAAAAATGTCCAACTACAAGCTTGTCACTCATCTAAAATATTATGAAGATTAAGATACGAAGAGTGATCAGTTTCTTGAAAAGGATAGCCTCTACAGATTCTGTTTGGCCCACAGACCTCCAGTTTTTTTCCCCATAAAGTATTATTCTCCAAAAGCAGAAACTGAAACAATTCCACTACCAAATCAGAAGACCTTGTGCTTGAGAGGCAGCTGAAGTTCAGCTCTCTTAGGGTAAGGATCACTGCCCATAGTAAGTGTTACAGACACTAACTTTTTTTCTACAAATATCCACAATACAACTGCCCTTTAAATGAAAATAGAAAGCTTCACTGAAATTTCAGAAGAAAATAACATTGATGCTCATCTCTAGGAATGAATCCAAAAAAGAGTAGGCATATCCCAGTGTCGGAAAGTAGATTCAAGTGTTATAATGGCTAGTTGAAGGAAGCTTTATTGTTTTTGGATTCTACCCTGAGGCTTCCAGCCCCTCTTCAAACAATGCAGAAGCAGCCTATATACCCAAGATGAGCACTGTCATTTCACTTTGGGCATCAGGCACAGAAGAAGTTAAGCTCTACATTGGATTTGATACAATTATTTTCAAAGTATGCTTGCACAAACATGTGGATGAAGTCGCGGATATTATATTACCAACTTTAATTAATGAAAACAGATACTGTCCTCTCTGAGGATCGACTAAGATGTAATGAGAATTACTAAGTCGATAGAGCCACTGTGCAGCTACCACAGAGATAAAAATGTTATTTTACAGTGAATGATTACATTCATTAATGTAGCTTACCAGACAGTGTCTTAAACCTTCATTTGCAACTTTTCATTTTTGAGTATTTGAAGACATGTTTCTATTAGCAACAGTAGTAATTCCTTTGTTATGACGCATTTCAAAGTAACGGTAAATAAGAAAAACTCCCAGTGTTACTGATGATTTGCATATAGATAGTGAACTTCTCTAAGATGAAAGCCAAAATCAACCAACACGTATATTTAAGCGATTTATCTAAAGCCTTTAATTCTGTGTTCATCTTGCTGCTTGAGTTACTAGCTCGTATTTACTTTTCAAAGGCTTTAACACTATATGTCCACTAGCTTTTCATATAAAGTACTCATTGGATACAAACATTTTGATCCATTACGGATATTTTGATCCATTCTTGATTATTCACTTAAAAACTAAGAAAATTAATTTATGAAAAGTTGTGCTGAGATAATCTGCAGCTATTTGTTGCTGTACACATTACTCCCGCATCTCAGAGCATGCCAACAGATGATAATAACTCTTTCCTCATATAATTTTATCCTACCTGGATGCAGATATATGACTCAGAAAAGTGACTGTTTTTACAGGTCATTTCTTCATGATGTTTCTCAATGTGTTATTAGAAGGTTATTTTCTAACCCTATAAAATATTGTTATCTCTTATCAAAGCCTCCTTTCAGGACTCTTCCGGAAACTCTTTTTCTGAATTGATTGCTACACTTTACTTCAAAGTCCTCCTTTCACCCTCAAAGCCCTCTTTTCCAAATACCCAGTCTGACCTTGCTACTATAAAGCCAGAGCCTTTAAGCTGGAATGTCTTCCCTTACACAGTTCAATTACCATATCTAATGCTGATCAAGAGCTGACATTTGCCATGCAAAAGTAACCACACATTTATTGTAAAGATCATCTTAAGTAAGATTATTCATTAATTCAATTTTACTTCAGCAAGACTAGGATATCTTCAGTCCTATATGTTTTATGAAAATGCAGAACAGTTAATTTCCCACTGAAAAAAAGCAGAGTGGGAAGTGAATTTGCTGTAGCAACGTTGCAAGGAGGAAGGAAGGCCAAATAAACCTGAAGAGAGAGCCCAGAGGGGAAGCTCAATTTAGTTTGTGTTCTGACTGTTTACTACAGCATAAGTCTCTGCTCTGATTTACAAACATACCCTCAAAACGCAAAAGTTCCGTCACATCTAAGTGACAGCTGAAGCTTCACAGGAAAGCACTGATATTTTGCCCATTAGTGATAAACTAAGCAAGTGCTATGAATATGTATTAAGTACAACCTCAAAAATAAAACTTACAGGGAGGGCTTTGGACCAAGGCATTTATTCGGCCATTACATTAGTACTGATGTGATATTACTTGCTTCAGTGAGGTCTTATGAAGAATGTTCTGCATCCTAACACTCAACACTTGGAACTCACAACAGAAATCAGGCAAGGTTTATTATTTGGATCTATCCTAGTGAATTTATCCCCGATTTCTAGCTATCCACAAAAGTTCAGGTGGCAAAAATACTGAAGTTAACAAAGTATGTGCTGCATATCATACATTAATATCTTACATAGTATAAGCTTGAATTTGGCAGTGTACGCCTAGGAAACAACTTCAAAAATATCAAAATACAATATTGAAAAATTAAGAATTGACATCAAATTTCATAATGCACAGCCTCTTATTCTTCCACTCCAATATGGTTTTTCTGGGTGAAAGATCTTCAAACTGTTAAGTATAAAAGCTTTTATATCAAAACAAGTTTTAAAGCGCTACTCAAGTTTATTCTGTTGCCACAAAGGAACACTATGGCCTTTAAAATGCTCCCTTTAGAACTGCCTGAGATAATTGACAAGGTGAAAGAACATTGTTTAGTTTGTTAAATTGTCACACAGAAGAGGCTGTAAGCAGATCAAATTTTCTCAGTTTCCCTGAATTGGCCTACCTAATTAGCTGGGTAAACAGCGCAGCAGGCTGTAAAATGCATACCTAGAAGAAAAATAACCTGAATCAGCTCCAAAAACGTATTTATCTTTTTCTGCTATAGTTCTATACACAGCAACCCACACAGATATACCTTTTTCCATTTAGCCTTCAAACTCTTATCTACAAGTTACAGTCTGTAGAGCCTAAACTGTGGTTTAGCGAACAAAGTAATAGGAAAGACTGACTAGTTCTGATAAAGCACGAAGAAAGATTAAGCCTTTATTTGAGAAAATGGTCCTGAGATTATTTGGGATACAAACTCACACGGGTATCTTTGTCCCCCAGCTGACATTCGATAAGTATTTTCATAATTTAACTTGTAGTACAGACTACAGTACTTCTTGGTTATAAAGGTTTTGAAAGAAACTGGAGCATATATACCCTTTGTGGATTATAGTGAAAACAAACGTGTGTCTTCTGTTGGTGCCAAACACATCTGCTAGCTGACTGATTTGAATCCACAAGGACTCATGAAGCAAACTTGTTCCAGTTGTTGTTTACTACAAGATGCAGGTTTCATTTTCTCCCTCTTATAGGAAGAGAGAACCAGAGCACAGGTTTTTTTATTATGGTTTATTTTCAGCACATAAGTAGCTCAAGATGATGAGCCTCTGATTGATAAAATATGCTATGGGTTGCATAGCTGAGTCTGGGTGCATGTCTCTGCATCCCTGTATCCTGTACACCATGTTAATTGACGTTGGAAAGTTCTAGTTTATGCTGGTTACTAAAGGTCACAAAGGACCAAATTACGGAAAAATTTCTCCTCTTACACTCCCCTTTGATCTGCCATGATGGTGATTCAGTACAAAAAAAATTTATTCTTTCAGAAGTTCACTTTCTCTTTAAAGGTATTCTAAAAATTGGCAGTTGAACCAATTTTTAGTGGATGTGCAATATCATTAAACTGAAATTCTTAAATCAGCTTTTTACTTAAGATTTAAACCAGCAAGTAAAAAGTATGGAATTAAAGATCAGTTTTAGTTTTTGTATTCATACTTTTTGCTATCTTTCAAAATGAATAATTAAGTCTCATGAATTAGAAATTATTGACATGTGCAGGTTCACAGATAAATATAGGCTTTACTCTAAAATCGATCGTTGCCTTTACTGAGGAAAAGGTATGACGTAGAGGTTCAAGAAGTTAAGTAGTTTAACACACATGTATTCAGATTCACAAAATTTAAATTTTGTAACAGGTGAATGACATTTCTAATTAAAGATTAACAGTTCTGAGCTACAGATTAAAGCCTTTCTAACTGGTGTTATATGTCAAAGTGTTTTAGAATGGAAACTGAAAGTTAATGAATTTAAAGAAAAACACCATTTTACAACTGATTCATTATGTAACACAAAGGAGAAAAGATTATAAGTGTTTTGCACTTCAAAAACTGATTCATTAAGCTATGGTAATATGACCTCTATCTAATGAGCTGAATTAATGGTTTCATGGTCCCACTGTCTTTCAGTGTTTCAGAGCTCACTGGAAACAATTAATTGCACGCTTTATCCATGGATTCAAAGAGGAAAAGAAGCTTTCTTGGTTTCAGAGTGAATTAAACTGAGAACACTCAAAACAGGACATAATGCAGTTGTCTGCATGAGACAGACTCCATGGGCAAAAAGCTTCACATTTATAATAGCAGAGAAAATATGGAATTTGTACATAAATCAGTAGAACTGCGAAAATTCAGAGATTAAACAAAACCTGTCTCAGTACTCTCCACTGTTATTGAAAGTAAAATACAGAGCCATATAGAGTGATGAGACTGTGTTCCAGAGGTTTCTGCACTACTGGAACAAAAGAAGGGTCCTGTGGCCTTAAGCTTAAAATTTCTACCTTATGTCAGCAATAAAGCAGGATCCTCAATGTAGGTATGTAATAGTAGGATAAGTTACTTTGAAGGATGACACCAAATTGAATTTTCTACAAGCTACTTAATTATTCCCTTTGGAAATGAATGGCATTCTGGAAAAAAACAACTTCTGACATGGTTATTTTGTTAACAAATGCATTTGTTGTTTTAACTCCACTGTGGTTTATATCACATTATGAAACTATGTTTCAATAAAGGGTAATTATTTGTTACTGAATGTGCAGAAAGTAATATTAATAGCTGGTACTTCAGTTCCCAGTCAGCATAGATAATTCAACATCTAGAAGTTAATTATTAACCCCCTTGTGTCTCCAAGTATAATTAATAAATCTTTTTTTCTTACAGTCCTAAAGAGCTGTCTTGCATCAAAACTGTGACTACACCAAATGCTTTTCTAGAAAAGCACCACAAAGCAAAATCCTCATTCACTTTTTTCTTGTATTGAGCTTGTTCTGTCTTTGGCTGTTGGTACTTCAGTTTAGCACATTCTTAGGCTTTTTGTGCTGAAAATCCCAGATTCAAACTCAACCACCAGCCCAAGTGCAATGCCTCCTGATGGGCTAAATGTGCAGGAGGGGTCAAACCAGGAAAAGCAGGTAAATATAGAGGTTGCAAACAACATCTACACCAAGTAGTTTGTAGAAAACCTTCTGTTTATGAGAGTCTGGCTGAAATCAAATGAGTTCATTGCCAAGATGCTCACAATCCCCAACACTGAGCAACTAAAACTCAAAGATGACATTCCTGCACAGCAAGGTGTGTGCAAACATCATGACAAAGCAGGGCCAGTGTGCTCACCCACCACAGCACAGGCTAGTGCTCCTCCCAGACAGCTTTATCCTCCTCCTCAGCTATGCTGAGCAGCTTTTTGTTGCTTCTATTGACTTCTTGCCTGTAGCTGCTTAGGGGCTACATATACACAGAGCTGTGTCCACAAGGACATAATCTGAAGAAAAAGATCCATTTGATCTCTTAACTCTGAATGACTGGTGAAAAATAAGCAACATCTTGAGTAAAATGGAATGAGAAAATTTAGCATAAAATGAATATCAAATTCACCTCCTTCATTCAGTTAACAGCATAGGCCACAAGGCGTAATAAAGCCTTGAATATGAATGCTATAGGACCCTACAGATGGCTTTATGTACACTACAGCTTGTACCTTATGTACCATATGTGATTGATCAGTGGGATAAAGTAAGTTAAACTTGAAATTAAATAATGTGCACATAATAGTATAACTCATGATGGAAACAAGGAAAGAAATACAGGCTGAACTGAAAGGAGACCAGGTACTAAAGGATTAACACGGCTGGAAAACAGGAACACACGGTGAAACCAGAATGGTAAAACTGATGATGTAAAAGATATGAAGAGTGATACAGATTATCAGGAACCTGGAGATTTAGAGGTGAGAGAAGAACTAAAAATTGCAGGCCTTCCCAAAATAGAAAGAGTAAGCTTGCCAGAGAACTGTCCTACATTTTCTTGGGACTATTGAATACCTTTTGCTATCAGGCAGCAAATAAGCCTACCTGAAGATGAGATCTGATTACCACATCAAATGTGGTAAAGTTTAACACCATCATTATAGTCCATGCCACGTGCTACAAAACCTAGGCAACAACAGAACTCACCAACTTTTATCCAATATTGCTGTTAGGCTTTGGTAAGAGAGGAAGCCATATGAAATTGTCCTCTCTAGAAGGTCTGGCATGTAGCGCTTCTACATAATTCAATGGTTTATACAGCAGAACTCTGGTGAGACAGAGCTCCAATACTGAGACAACTTTGTTCCGGAAAATTTTTGAGTGGATTTATTGATCTACTTACAGGCTAGTCACCTAAGTGGCTTTGTGCACGTGTGTATTTATATATGTGTGTATTTTTATGTATGTATAGACATGAATATATATGTATATACACACTCTCATATTTAAAACGCAGGCAAAGAACGTTGTTCTGCTTCAGTGAACTATTTAAGCATACATTTAATTCCCTCAGTAATGAGTAAAGCATATAAGAACGTATTTAATAATGTGTCAGTCTCATTGAAATCAATAAGACTATGTGGAGCTCAAGTGGTTTGATGAAACAGAGCCTCAGATAAGCAAAAATAAGGGAAGAATCATAGAATGTTAGGGAATGGAAGGGACCTCGAAAGATCATCTAGTCCAATCCCCCTGCCAGAGCAGGAACACCTAGATAAGGTCACACAGGAAGGCATCCAGGCGAGTTTTGAATGCCTCCAGAGAAGGAGACTCCACAACCTCCCTGGGCAGCCTGTTCCAGTGTTCTGTCACTCTCACTGAGAAG